>APFE031537676.1:0-29198 GCA_000404065.3 Pinus taeda | reverse complement strand
TCAGTATATTAGCTATAATGTATGTTGAAGAAAAGAAATTAATATTAATTTTAAATGTAATTAATTGTATTAAAAAAGACTATAAATAATAAAAAAATTGACCTTACTTTCACTTTCAAATGAGGACTTGGGCGGCTTGGTCAGTTGTGATGAAAACCATCATAACACGTATTAACTTATAACACGTATCTAGTGTTTCGCACCACTCATAATTTGAGTGATTTCAAGTCTTAAGAAATAATAAACCGTTCATTCATCCTAGTCCTCATCTATCAAATCTGTAGCGACCGATAATTCACCCTTTATCTAGAGACTAGCCTTTCGTATTGAGGATGACACGTATTGAAAACTGATTTTCATATTTAGTGGTTCTATGTGGATGCGAACCGCTATGATGACGCGGCCGTACGCTACGATTTCACCTTGCACTCCTTCACGGTTGAGGGAAAGCGCGTGAGCGGTGACAGTTTGCTGCTTTGGCCGCGCGATTGAATGTTGCGCTGATCATGGGATCCATTCCCAGAGTTTGAGAACTTATTTATGCGGAAGGCGTTTTTCTAGCTAACGGGTTTTCACATCAACTTCGGTGTGAAACGGGATGGTGGAAAAGGCCTAAAGAAGCTTGGGAAGAATGAGTGTGTACAGTTTGTATATTGGGGCTGTGGAATCCGAAAAACATTTCATTTTGGAATGTGGTGCATTGAAAGACATCAAAGAAAGTTATGTGAACATGTTAGCATCAGTTTTTTTGTATTGTCTTTTTAGCGAGGGGATTGTTGAAAGGTTGGACCAGTTCATCATCAATTTGAATAGTAAAAAGATTGAAATGCAAAAAGCGAAAAACAGGGAACTAATGGTCTCATAGACTATTTTTAGTCTTGTGGACCTTAAAATATCATTTCATTTCATTTCGCCTCCTAAGCATCAGAGCTCTGATTCGAACCCTCAACCATCCGAAATGCTAATAATTCTCTTTTGCAGTTGACAATTTCACTGCAAACAAATTTCTTCAGTCACAGGGTTTGTTCTCCACGAGGATTATTATCCACCAAATGATGAACTGTGGCAAATTCTTCAAGGAGGGGTGGTTCAAAAAGCTTGAAATTATTAACATTAAGCACATCATGGATGCCACTTTGGGAAGACAAGTCAAAGCAATATGCATTTTCTCCAATGCGTTCTAGAATAATTTGTGGGCCATATCGCAGAGGGTGCAACTTATGGTGCTAGCCCTTGAAGCATTGATTGTCTAACAAGAGCCATGCATGATCTTCAGGTTAAAAATACAAGGGTGTTCGCTGCTTTTCAACTTAAACATACAAGGGCATTCACTGGGATACCTGCAAAGCATCATTTACTTGAGTCTGGCATTGAGATATGGAGTGTATGATATCCTGAGTTGATTTTGTTTTCTTGTTTTTGATGTGCAGATCGAGAAGGGGTAATAATTAGTGGCATCTCAAATGACGCACTTGGTTGAAACCCAAAGGAAACCTCAAAAGGTAAGAAACTAGTTTAGGAGTGTGTGGCCTTATCGTAACTATGCTAAATGATGTGCAAATATGTATCCCATTGTTTGCTTCTAGAAAAATAATTGTGAAGGGGGTGAACCAAAGTACAATTGACTACTTCAGTTTGTCCATCCGTTTGCAAGTGAAAGGCAGTGGAGAAATAAAGTTGGCAACCCAACAAAGACCAAAGAGTACATCAAAATGTACTCAGAAAATGAGAGTCGTGATAAAAATAATGCTACTTGGCAAACCAAAGTGTCGCCAAACATGTTGGAAGAAGAGATTTGTGGTTTGAGCACCAGAGGTAGTCTTATGACAAGGGAAAAAGATAGCCATCTTTGGAAAATGACAAACCACTACCCAAATAACATCATGTTTGCGGAAGGTAGCAGGAAGACCACTTAAAAATTCCATGGAAATGGATTCCCAAGGAAGAGAGGAACTGGTAATGGCTAATACAAACCATGCTTACGGTTTGACGACTTGCTTTGTTAACAGAGAGAACATGCTTGAATGTCCACTTGCTTGGGTAAGGCAAGCTAGTAGAAGTGGCATTGAATATTGAGAATGATCTTGGCCGTGCCAAAGTTCCCCCCACACGAAGAGGCATGTGCTTCATAGATGAGCAGGAGACAATCACCAAATTGTGGCACATAGAGCTGGTTAAGTTTATACAATCAACCATTGCAAAATGGTATAATCAAGAAAGGGGGTTTGTTTTATGACTTTAGGTTGTTGTAGAGCTTCCCATATCTCACCAAATACCAAATCCATTGCATACATATATTTTCAAGAATCATATGCATCACAACACAACTCTAGAATGTGTAGACCTGAGTAGGTGGCTAATTAAAAAAACAACTATTTTATTAGCTACCCCCTTCTTAAATTTAATCGCCGAACGGAATTGTTGAATGTAAGCAACACACTGTAGATGGTGTTGCTCTTGAATCTTGCACTATGAGTTGATGAAGATCAGTGGATTATGATTCGTATGGAAGATGGTCTCTTTGCCAAGAATAAAATGACGCCATTTCTTCAATGCTTGCACTAAATTGTAGAATTCCCTGTCATATATGATGTACATGAGCTTAGCATCTGCAAGTGCCTCGGAACAGTATGCCACAAGATGGCCTCCCTGTTTAAAAACAACACCAATGGCGAATTCAGAGGCATCAATTTCCATATCAAATGGTTGATTCATATCTGGAAAACAGAGAACAAGGGAAAAGCTTAATGCATTCTTGAGTTGAGAAAATTGTCGGTCAGATTCGACATCCCAAATAAACTTTGCTTGATTAGACGACTGGTGCAATGGGAAAACTAGTTGTGAGAAATAAGAGAATTTTTTTGTAGAAATTAATACCTCCCATGAATCTCTTGAGCTCATGTGCATTGGAAGTCATTGGCCATTGTACCAAAGCCTATACCCAAGAGGGATTTGGGAAAAGCTCTATGCTATCATTAATAAATCCCAAATATTGAACTGATGTTTGTCCAAAATAAGATTTCTTCTCTTTGACCTAAAGTTTATGTGCTCGCAATAACTCAAGTATGTTGTGAACATGCTGAAGATGGTCTTCCCAAGATTTACTAAATACCAAAATATCATCAAGGTAAATAACCAAAAACTTACCCAAGTGTGGCCTGAAGATATCATTAATGAATCTCATAAAGGTGGTCAATGCATTGGTCAATCCAAATGGCATGACCAACCATTCAAATATGCCAAACTTTGTTTTGAAATCAATTTTCCATGTGTTGGTTGCATGCATGTGAACTTGAAGGTAACCTGCAGTCAAATCCATCTTTGTGAAGAAAGAAGCCCTATGTAAGTAGTCCAACAAATCCTCCATTCGAGGTAGGCAACAACAATTTTTAACAATGTCTTTATTAATGGCCCGATAGCCTGTCATGAAGATCCATTCTGAAGCATCCTTTTTGGGAATAATAAAAGTTGGAGATGCACATGGCGAGTATGAAAGCTTAATATGACCATATGTCAACAATTCTTCAATTTCACATTCTATCTCAGTTGCGTCTCGAGGAGCTTGGTGATAAGATGGGGCATTGGGTAAGGAAGCACCATGAATAAGATTGATTTTTTGTTCAAGAGAGTGTGTTGGATGTAACCTTAAGGGTTGGGTGAAGACATGTGGAAAGAAATACCTTCTTGTTTCCATTTTGATCATCTGAATATGCTTCATAAGAAATTGAGAGTAGAGGAGCCATTGCAGGATGAATTGAATTGGTGAGGTTGTTTGGCTTGATAAGGGTGAACCAAGCACAAAGAAACACATTGGTTTATATTGACTCTCTTAATAGGAGCTTTGACAGTATTAGGTTGGGTTGATGTGCTAGCTAAGGATGTGAGCACATAGGTGTGCCCATCATGCGACAAGTGGTATTGGTGATCTTTAACATGATAAACAACATGTCGGGCTTGTTGGTATGAAATGCCTAGTAACTAGTTGGCACAATCGAGTGGAGAAACGTCACACACAAAAGTATTGTATAAAGGTCCAATAAATGTTACAACACATCATTGGGAGATGGTAAGATGAGGGCCTTCATTTTGGACCCAACCAAGATGATAAGGGTTTGTGTGTGGAGTGGTGGGAAGGCAAAGGCGTTGAACCAATTCCTATGCCACAAGATTCTTTTGACTCCCATTGTTGAGAATAAGATTGGCCAACTTGTGTTTGATTTGACAATTATGGGCAAATACAGGTGCAATGGAGGTGCATGTTGCATTAGCAGTCATGAGGATGAGAAAGGGATCCACTTCAGTAAGATTATCAAGAGAAACAACTCCAAGTGTGGTAGGGGCATTTGGTTCCTCGACCTCTGTAAAAAGAGTCTTGCTGGGGCATAGATTTTTCAGTGCTCGACAATCTGCAGAAGCATGTGGGTTGGTATTATAGAATGTACACCAAGGGATATTGTGAGGTCTGGGGAAAGAGGCAGAGGCTACATTAGAAGAACCAGAGGGAGACAAACCATTTTTGGCTTGGGGAGATCGGATTTGAGAAGCCACTTTCTGTTCCACAGCCAGGGCCCGAATAAACACCTTGTCCAATGAAACTATCAAACAACTCAACTTCTCGTCAAAAAAGCAATAGAAAACCAAAATTAAATATGATAATTAGTACCTCTTTTGGATTAGAGATATGGAGTTGAATGCACAACTTGTAGAAGACATCAATGTAAGATTGAACTGATTTACTTGGTAGTTTCCAAAGCTGTAAACTTGTAACCATTTGGCAAGGAGATTTTGGAGATATCTTGGGGAATAGAAGCATTCCACTCCATAGCTTTGGTTGGTTACGACACTGGCATGAATTATCATATACAAGCAAATGCAGATATTCTCTCGGCAAGATCCATAGCCTATCCTCGGTTTTACAAGCCTGGATCACTAGCCAAGTTCCCGTCAGCCAACCCAAGACCAATCATATTGAGCCATCAGTCCTAGCCAAGCTGCTTCACCTTTAGCCCGTGCAATAGCCACAAAACTCAAGTTTTTTTCCTCCCCATTCGCTTAACTATAACATGCTTGAAACAAATCTCCTTCACTGGAAATGAAATTCTTATGGTTACTTCTAAGGTTTGCCACCATTGCAAGTCCAAGGGATATCTCTAGCTAATTTCATTTTCCTAAGTAATTGTAGATTTTCTTAAATCCCTGGAAATTTCTAGAATTAACAAATTGATTATAATTCTTTATCAAACAAATATTTTGTATCATGTCCATACAATTTCAAGAACTAAACCCATTGAAACTTTAAATGAGGAGACTACATAGTCAACTTAATTTTAATGATATGATGCTTCCCCCCCTTCAAAATATCCAAACAAATTCAATCTTTACATTAGTCTTCCAAATGAGTACACCATCAAATCAAAATCTAAATGTTTGCATTTTCATTGACAAGAAATCATTCATATCACCCAACTATAAGTGCTCTTTCTTATAGGAAAATATTATCTGACAAAATAATAAAAACATATAAAAGTTTTAAAATTAACATTAACAGGTGTATTATCTTTTTTTAAAAACAGAACAGAAAAAGAAAACCTATTTTTTAATTTATATTTAATATATTAAATATAGAATAAAATTCTACACTCTTTATCCCAATATAATAAAAAAATTATAATATAATTTTAAACACTATTATATTTAAACTTTCTACACGTATTAATATTATTTTTTAATTAATTAAAAGAACTTTAAAAATATTTTTATCATATTACTCATTTTCTATTCAATAAACACAAATTACATGCACATAAAAATCATTACAATACATATTATTAAATAACTATTTACAAATCCATTTTATTAACTATTACAACTACCAATTATAACCAAATGCATATATTAGTGTTAAGATGAAAGAATTACCTCTATCAAAGGTCCATATTTGTTAGGCAATTTTCACTAATACCATTACGTAGAGTGCTTATTTTCCTAAAACCCATATTCACAATGATAAAGTTATAAAATTCTATTTAATTTACTAATTTCATATAATTTTAAATATAACAGTTGTATATTTATATCAACCACATTTATCAAATTATTATATTTAATCAAATCTATATATAATATATTTTTAATTATAATATTATGATAATTATTAAATAATTAAATTTATATATAATTATAATAATATAATTTTAAAATCATAATCTGTATAAGAATTCACCAGAAACCCATCTCTTAAACAGGAAACCCATTTCTTTGCCACACTTAATTACAATTTCATCAAAACGTTTTGCATTCCACTTACTCTTGCTCTTCATACACTTATTTTCTTAAACATGTATTGCTTTTATGTTGTTTTTTATGGCAACCTACTATGCAGCAAAGTAGCTTCAAGGTCTATAAAAAGGAAAGAAAGGCGACAAATGTTGTTTTTATATGTAGTTACTAAGTTCTTGAAAATCACCATTGCTTCCCATATATGTAAGGTTTTAACTCATGTTCGCCAATAACATGAGTTAGAAGATAATTTCAAATATGTTTTTATTATTTATCGAGAAAATTTATGCCGGTTGCAAGTTATTTGAGGAATAACATGATTTAGAAGATAATTTCAAATTTTTATTATTTATTGAGAAAAATTATGTTGGTTGCTAGTGATTTGAGGAATGCTTATGGAATAATTTTCGCCTTAATTCACTAAGATTTTCATTAACAAAAGCTTTTTATATTTTAAATTTTAAAGTACTTTACAGATTTTAAATTCTAGGTCATGTCAACTATTATTGTTGCACCTAATTTGAATGAAAACCATATCTCTTTAAATGAAAACCACATCTTTTTAGCATGACAAAGGTTCTATTTATAGGGATTGTATAGTGGATTCTTAATGTCCCATTAAATGATTATGAGATTTAGAGACAAAATTTATGGTTTATGATGATGTTATGTCATTTAAAATTCCTCTTACTTAATGTACATTTCCTTTAAATGTGCAAGGCTTTGAGTTTTATCAATAAACCCTTCCACCTTTAAAATAATCATTTTTTCCTTGTATTTGTCCCTTTGGCTTCCCCAAGATAATCGCATGTCACAAATTTTCCCTCCCTCTTTGAATTCCTCACTAACATTCTAATATATGAGGATTGATGCCCAAAATATTAAAAAGTTCTTTTCATGAAATTCACTCTTAACAAGTTTTGTGATTTGTTGGAATTGTAAGTGGTATATTAAACACACATAAATTATGCCCTTAACCTTTAGACATTTAAAATAATGCATAAATATAATATTAAATACGCACATAAATGACATCCCTAAAACTCACACACATGAATGATGAACATAAACAACACATTTAACTTACACAAATATATGACATACATAAGTGCCCCACCTTATGTCCCATACACATAATAAACACACCTAGACAAGTAAACATGCAAACAACACAAATTAATAATGCACTTACATAAGGGACAGAGCTAAATAGATTGGTGGATTTCAAAACACTAACCTCAAATTAAATTTCAGAACATTTTTTTGAAAGATATTGCTGAAGTCACAAAAATTAAAATTTTGATCCCATTTCTTAAACTTTATTTATCATGATTTTTAGAAATAGTTTTTGAAAATTCTCTTAAAAAATTTTAAAAATATTTTAGAGACTATTTTATCAAAAAAACATTGCTAAACTAAACCAAACCATTGCCAAATTTTTTTATTGCAATGCAATTTCTTACACTAAAATAAAGTTGATGGTAGTACAATCAACATTTCATCTCATCTTGTTATTGTTTGCTCAAGTATTAAAATTCTGATATCATTGTCAATGTTAATATCATATTCACCTCCACCTACCATTTATATTCGACCTTTAGTAAAACAATAAAATACACTACTATTTTCCGTACCCATAAATCAATCCAAGGATATTCAAATACTGATCATTGAAAATATTATTGACTTAACTAGTTCTAATCATGACTTATGGTACTTTTCATGTTACTATAACTCCCATCATCTAAAGCTTCTATCACTCTGTTCTTCATATCGTCATCCTCCATCGCTCTGATTTGAGACAAAATTTTTAATTCTGCTTCTTCATCAGTGGATGCCATTAGCACCTTTTCTTTAGCAGGCTTTTGTTTTTCTTCTTCACTCGAGCTGCTAAAATCATCAGAATCATCTTCATACATGGCATGGCAAGCACATTCATCAGAATCAGAACATGAGCATTCTGATGAACCTAATTCGGAGTATTGGCCCATGTTTGCTTGAAATTCTTCTTCTGTAGAGCTAAAAGAATCAAGAGAAGCTTCTTCAAGCTGGTGTTGTTGTGCTGTATCTCTGATTGTGAAATTGGGGCACCTTTCAGTGACATGAGTCGCAGATCCACATTTAAGGCAAACAATAGGGCCTCTATGCTCTTTTTTGACTTGTTTGGCTTTTTGAGCATAGATAGCAGTCTTCTTCCCTCTGTTAAGCTTTGATTCCTCCCCTTGCAGGCACCTTGAGGCAGTATGCCCATTCTGCCCACATAACCAACAAGTGATTTTGTTCCATTTTTCTTGCTTAGCTGAATGCAGATGGATGTCAGAGGGGTTGTAATAATGAGTATTTGGCACATACCTGTAATATCCCTTCTTTCTATGCTTCTGACTTCTATCTCTTGTGGGATATTTTCTTCTTCTGTCCTTTGGATAATTTTTCTTGTTTTTGTAGAAGATCTCCCTGAATTCTCTTTTAGCTCTTTTCTTAGTCTTCCTTTTCTTGACCAAAGGATCATCTACTGCAAGTCCATATATGCTGCAGATGGACTTTCTATCTGGTAACCTGGATACTTTTTCTAAAGATTTATTCACCTTTGAGCTCGTGCAAAGACTCACCAGTGTCTTTGTAATATGTGAGTAAATTTCACCCCATGTGTAGGATTCAAATGGAAACTGAAAAATTTCCTACAATCTGATATAATCAACGAATTTTGAAGGTAGAGCAGCAAGATACACTTATTTCCACAACAGGTTCTTTGAGTCCTCTACCTCGTAAATTCTTTGCATCCAATCACGATGGAAGTCATCATACTGCGACATTTTATGGCATTTGAGGTTCATGAGTATGACTTCATGTTTGTTGGCAATCTCTGTTTCACTTCCACGCTAATGCTCCTGAATCATTGATGTCAGAGTGCCAATCATATTACTGATCACTGTGCCATCTAGATTATGTATAATGTCGCCTTTCTCATCTTTAAGAACTTCTGCCTCCATTGTTTCAATGACTTTGGGGGAAGATTCAGTCTCCCACCATCTGAGAAGTGTACTTGTAAAACATTGAATTGTCTTGCAAACATCTATTTCAGATTTTCCTCTGAGACACATGAGCTTATATTCTGTGTACATTATGTCTATCATTTGCTGGATCTGACCAATGCTCATATTATCTATATTCCATTTCCTATGAGAGTCAGGGAAGAAGGTGTGTGCTTCAGGCAATTTTCCTTTTCCTTCAAGATCAGGAGCAACATACCTAGAAAATCTATGTTCTAGGGGCTCATAGATGGGAAAGCTTTGTGTCTCTTGAGGTCTCTTTTCTGTTTCTCTGGCTTTTGCTTCGGCCTCTACTTCTTGAAATAGAGAAGCAATGCTAATATGTTATGATTTATCAGCATCTGATGAAGAGACAGTTTCTTTGGGGAATAAAGCAGGAAACTTATGAATATTTCTGATTTGATTTTCAATTTTTATATTACTTTTCACCAAAAATGAGTTTGGAACTGGCTTTTCTATTTTTGTCAACTGAACTTTTTCAATTTTTCCCACTAATCTAGTAAGAAGATTTTTAGTTGTGTCAATGTGACCAACTAATTTTTCTCCTACCTCTTCTATTTTGTTCAGTGAATCTTTGGCATAAGTATGAGAAATACTGGAATCAAATTTCATATTATTTAAACAACTATTCACACTATTTAATGAAATATGCACAATATCTATCTGCTTCTTTACATCATCTGTCTTTGTTACATTCATCTCCAAACCCTTGAGAGCTATATTGGTCGAGTTCAATTGTTCACTAGCCTTTTGGATTCTTCCATCAATTCCTAAGGCATTATCATATTTTTGGACCAATGGGATGGCCTTGGCTGCATTGGTATTTTCTCCTAAAACAATCCCTTTGTATGGAGGAAATGTGGTCGGAGTCTCAATTTGTGACCCGTCTAATGCAGTCCATCCATGTTTATTGACTGTAATACTCGAGGAAGCACCAGTAAAAACATTTATGGGAGCAATTTTATCTTTCCAAGAATAGAAAGAAATCCATGTATTGTTCACCTCCATGTAATGTTTCCAGTCATTTGCATATTTCCTTTTCTGGTCAGGGGTGCATGTTTGGTCAAATTCTTCTGCTTGTGGATTTGTATACAAATCCCAATTAAGCATACCCTTCATCCATTTAGCACTGATTTGTGATTTCAGGCATCCGTCCATAAGCAGGAAGTACTTGTGCATTTCCATAACTACAGTCTTTTCACAATCAGCAGGAATTTGTTTAAACCTACATTCTGGAATCAACTGTGACTGTTCAAGCATTCCTAGGCCATATCTTGGCTTTGTTGGTCTCATAAGACAGATCATTTCAGTTAATCTGGGATCTTCTTCTTCTACTGTTTGCATCATGAGAACATGGTCTGAATCAGGTTCTGGCTCATGAGGAAACGGGATGTCAGAACACTTGGGATTTGGGCACGGGTTTACAAAAGTAGAAGGAGGAGAAACACCAGTTCTGGGATTATGAAATGAATGTACATTTTGTTCAGCTAAGGTAAGCATATTTATAACATCTTGACAATCTGGACATTTTACTTCTAGCGAAGAGAAATTTACAAGCTGGGCTAACTCATATAATTGACTGTGTCTACAGAAAGACGAAGAGGAACAAGCAGTATCTACAACAAGAAGGGTCTCTGTAATACTTTGAGGATTTGCAAGCAATATCAATTCCTTGGCGGTCAATGGTAGATCTTCTTGGAAAAGAAATAATAGCACCAGAAGGAGTTTCAGTAATATTTGCAAAAGTAATATTTCTGGGTACTATTGGCTTGGGGTTATCTACCGCCCAATGTGCAAGAAATTGCAATTCTTGCCATCGGATCAAATGATGTTCAACTTTTTGATTTCGAGGATCTGTTTTGACAACAACACTAGACTTGGAATCTCTGCTAGGCCTTCCTAGAATGGTTTGATGCTGAACTTTGGTGAGGACCAGCCACTCCATGTGCTCTCGCATATATTCTTCAAGGGAATTATTGTAAGGAGCATCTTTGTATGTTGTCCACTCATTTTCGGTCATCTGCTTGACAGTGTGATATACTGGATGATTGCATGCCATATTGCAATCCATGATACAAGGCTTGCCCATATTCCTGTAATATTTCTCACGTTCTACCTGGTCCATAGAAGTTTTATTGACCCCGTAATCCTTCCACCATTCTCTGAGCCATTGATTTTGTTGATAAACTTGATAATGCCTGACTGTGCTGAATTTGAGCCTGATATAGTGGGTTTCTATTTGGTCATCAACATTAAGAAATTGCCACCATAATCTTTTATAATCTGCAAAATCAAAGACAGTGTTAGGAAACATAATCATGGGATCATTTCTGGGCCATCTTGCTACCATGTGTGTCTTTAGATGACCAGGTTCATTCCATAAGTCATGTGTACAATATATGCAGACATGTTTCTCATAGATTCCTGTATCCTTTCCCCCATACTACCAAATAGTAGCGATGTCGTGAAAGTTCTGCTCCAATGCTTTCCTTGCTAACTCAGCATTCCTTCTGGCTTTGTCATAAATCATTTCATGTATCCACGTCCTTCCTTTGGGGTAAAATTTTCTTTCTTGCACATATAATTGAAGATCCATATGGGGCTGTATATTATCATCCAGAACGTTTGTATTTCTGAGTTGCCATTTGGATCTCTAGTCGCTTTTATATATTTCCCATTCTAATTCGTCTGGTATGATCCTCATTGTCTCCCTCTTGTGTTCCTGTTCCCATTCAGTAACAATAACCAGAACTTGTGCCTCTTTCTACTCAATATATTCTCTGCTTAAAAAATCAGGAAGGTTGTTATCCTTTCCTTTAATATGTTCAACAGAGAAATCAAAATTGGCAAACAGGGCTTGCCACCTTGCAAATTTCACTTCTCCAGCCTTCTTAATATTTTTTGTCAATACCTTTTGCATGGTTGATGCATCAGTCCTGAGGAGAAAAGGTTTATTTATCAGATAAACCTCAAACTTGCTTATACAATTCCATGCAGCCTTGACTTCTCTTTCAATAACAGAGTAATTTTGTTCTGCAGGGTTCCAGACTCCAGAGGCAAATTGAACTACCTGCTCTTCTTTACCAATTCTTTGCTTCAAAACCCCTCCCCATCCAACATTACTTGCATCAGATTCAACAATCTTAAAGGCTTGATCATCTGCAACATATAAAATGGGTAAAGATTTTACTTTAGCCTTGATTTCCTGAACAGCTTTGGTGTGGAGGTCTGACCAGTCAGGAGGATTTTTCCCTAACCTTTTGTTAAGGATTTTTCTATCATTGGCACAATCTTGATAAAAGTTGCTAACATAATTAAGGCAACCCAAAAACCTTTGCAATTGTGTCTTATCCTTAAGCACATCCGGAAATTTGTCAGCGAAGTCAATGGCATGCCGCTGGAGAGAAATATGCCCATTGCAGATTGTATGACCCAAAAATTTTATAGAAGTATGAAAAAATTCTATTTTCTTTTTGCTTAGAACTAGCCCATTCTTCTGAGCTAACTTTAAGAAAATATTTACATGCTTAAAGTGTTCATCTATACTCTTAGAAAAAATCAAAACATCATTGATATATACAATCAACCAGTCAAAATAAGGCTTGAAAATGTCATCCATCACCTTCTGGAATTTTGAGGGGGCATTTTTGAGCCCAAATGGCATGACATTCCATTCATAGTGTCCTGCAGGAATGCTGAAGGCAGTCTTAAACTTATCTAATTCTTCTATAGCCACCTGCCAAAATCTTGCTTTTAAATCAAACTTTGAAAATATTTTTGCACCTGCAATTCTTCTGATCAAGTTTGCTTTGTGTGGAATTGGATAGGTGTCATCTGCAAGAACTGAATTCAGAGGTTTATAATTGATGACAAGCCTTGGGATACCCCTAATATGCTCTACCCTTTTGTTTACATAAAATCCATAACAATTCCATGGGCTATTTGATTCTCTTATTAGTCTCCTGTCAAGCAGTTGCTGGATCTCTTTCTGGAGATCCCTATATTCTTTGCTCATAGGGATTGCTCTACTCTTGCAGGGTTTTCCTGCAAATCCTTCTTTATATGGCAGCCTGATAGTATGTTGTTTTCGATGCCAAAATGCATTCGGCTCTTCTGAATAGCATTTTTCTTCTAGTTGTTGCTTCAAATCTTGAATTCTGCTTTTTACCTGAGGCAGCTTTAGCTGTTCTTCAATCCTTAGTTTACTCTTGAGATCTTTGAGGTCTGTTAGTAAGGATTCTGCCTTATCTAACTTCTGCATTGCCTGTACCATAGTAGAGACTCTTGGACTGGAAACATAAGGGCGTATAATCTTCTTCTTTTTGCCTTTTGATGTGGGGACGGAGATAAAGTAGCCAGATCTTCCTCCTTTCAACCTAGTTGAACCATGTGGTTCAACTGCAGTAAGAAATATATTTCCTAGAATACAATCAACAGGAAAATATGCAACAACAAACTTCATATATACACAATGTGAATCAAAACACAATGAAGCTTTTGGAACTTCATACTGAAGCCTCTTATATCCAAGACCCACAACCTTTCTTTTAGCAGAGACCCAGTATCTCGCTGGAATTTTTTTCATATTAAGGATATTAATATCTGTACCTGAGTCTAATAATGCGATCATTTGAAAAAAAATTCCTTGAATACAGATATTTACCTTAACATGATGTTGTTGATAAGTAATAGTAAATAATCTCATGTCCTTAAATCCAAAACTTGGATCTTGCATACCTTTAGCAATTTGGATCTCTTGCGCATGTGCAGCTGGGTTCCAAGAATCATCCTCATCTTCTTCTTCTTCTTCTTCATATTTCTCGCTAGTCGTAATATGTTTACCTTTCTACAGTTCTGCAATCTGAGCTTTGATTGTAGAGATCTCAGATTTGATGTGGTGGATTTCTCCACTTACTTCACCAAGAGTAAGTGACCTTACTCTCCCTGGTTTTTGGTGATGCATTTGAAAAGATTTTGTATTGCGCTCATAGGATGCATCAACAAACAACGGTTTCTTCCCTGATTCCTTAGAATCTTTAGTTTTCAATTGGTCTGTGAAAGCTTCTATCAGTCTGTTCTTCATATCGCCATCCTCCATCACTCTGATTTGAGACAGAATTTTTAATTCTTCTTCTTCATCAGTGGATGCCATTAGCAACTTTTCTTTAGGAGGCTTTTGTTTCTCTTCTTCACTCAAGCTGCTAAAATCATCAGAATCATCTTCATACATGGCATGGCAAGCACATTCATCAGAATCAGAACATGAGCATTCTAATGAACCTGATTCGGAGTATTGGCCCATGTTTGCTTGAAATTCTTCTTCTGTAGAGCTAAAAGAATCAAGAGAAGTTTCTTCAAGCTAGTGTTGTTGTGATGTATCTCTGATTGTGAAATTGGGGCACCTTTCAGTGACATGAGTCGCAGATCCACATTTAAGGAAAACAATAGGGCCTCTATGCTCTTTTTTGACTTGTTTGGCTTTTTGAGCATAGACAACAGTCTTCTTTCCTCTGTTAAGCTTTGATTCCTCCCCTTGCGGGCACCTTGAGGCAGTATGCCCATTCTGCCCACATAACCAGCAAGTGATTTTGTTCCATTTTTCTTGCTTAGCTAAATGCATATGGATGTCAGAGGGGTTGTAATAATGAGTATTTGGCACATACCTGTAATATCCCTTCTTTCTATGCTTCTGACTTCTATCTTTTGTGGGATATTTTCTTCTTCTGTCCTTTGGATAATTTTTCTTGTTTTTGTAGAAGATCTCCCTGAATTCTCTTTTAGCTCTTTTCTTAGTCTTCCTTTTCTTGACCAAAGGATCATCTACTGCAAGTCCATATCTGCTACAGATGGATTTTCTATCTGGTAACCTGGATAATTTTTCTAATGATTTATTCACCTTTGAGCTCGTACAAAGACTCACCAGCGTCTTTGTAATATGTGAGTAAATTTCACCCCATGTGTAGGATTCAAATGGCAACTGAAAAATTTCCTGCAATCTGATATAATCAACGAATTTTGAAGGTAGAGCAACAAGATACACCTATTTCCACAACAGGTTCTTTGAGTCCTTTACCTCGTAAATTATTTGCATCCAATCACGATGGAAGTCGTCATACTGCGACATTTTATGGCATTTGAGGTTCATGAGTATGACTTCATGTTTGTTGGCAATCTTTGTTTCACTTCCACACCAATGCTCCTGAATCATTGATGTCAGAGCGCCAATCATATTATTGATCACTGTGCCATCTGGATTATGTATAATGTCGCCTTTCTCATCTTTAAGAACTTCTGCCTCCATTGTTTCAATGAGTTTGGGGGTAGATTCAGTCTCCCACCATCTAGGAAGTGTACCTGTAAAACATTGAATAATTGTCTTGCAAGCATCTATTTCAGATTTTCCTTTGAGACACATGAGCTTATATTCTGTGTACATTATGTCTATCATTTGCCAGATCTGACCAATGCTCATATTATCTATATTCCATTCCCTATGAGAGTCAGGGAAGAAGGTGTGTGCTTCAGGCAATTTTCCTTTTCCTTCAAGATCAGGAGCAGCATACCTAGAAAATCTATGTTTTAGGGGCTCATAGATGGGAAAGGTTTGTGTCTCTTGAGGTCTCTTTTCTGTTTCTCTGGCTTCTGCTTCAACCTCTACTTCTTGAAATAGAGAAGCAATGCTAATATGTTCTGATTTATCAGCATCTGATGAAGAGATAGTTTCTTTGCGGAATAAAGCAGGAAACTTATGAATATTTCTGATTTGATTTTCAATCTTTATATTCCTTTTCACCAAAAAGGAATTTGGAACTGGCTTTTCTGCTTTTGTCAACTGAACTTTTTCAAATTTTCCCACTAATCCAGTAAGAATATTTTTAGTTGTGTTAATGTGACCGACTAATTTTTCTCCTACCTCTTCTATTTTGTTCAGTGAATCTCTAGCATAAGTACGAGAAATACTGGAATCAAATTGCATATTATTTAAACAGTTATTCACACTATTTAATGAAATCTGCACAATATCTATCTGCTTCTTTACATCATCTGTCTTTGTTACATTCATCTCCAAACCCTTGAGAGCTGTATTGGTCCAATTCAATTGTTCACTAGCCTTTTGGATTCTTCCATCAATTCCTAAGGCATTATCATATTTTTGGACCAATGGGATGGCCTTGGCTGCATTGGTATTTTCTCCTAAAACAATCCCTTTGTATGGAGGAAATGTGGTCGGAGTCTCAATTTGTGACCCGTCTAATGTAGTCCATCCATGTTTATTGACTGTAATACTCGAGGAAGCACCAGTAAAAACATTTATGGGAGCAATTTTATCTTTCCAAGAATAGAAAGAAATCCATGTATTGTTCACCTCCATGTAATGTTTCCAGTCATTTGCATATTGCCTTTTCTGGTCAGGGGTGCATGTTTGGTCAAACTCTTCTGCTTGTGTATTTGTATACAAATCCCAATTAAGCATAACCTTCATCCATTTAGCACTGATTTGTGATTTCAGGCATCCATCCATAAGTGGGAAGAACTTGTGCATTTCCATAACTGCAGGCTTTTTACAATCAGTAGGAATTTGTTTAAACCTACATTCTAGAATCAACTGTGACTGTTCAAGCATTCCTAGGCCATATCTTGGCTTTGTTGGTCTCATCAGACAGACCATTTCAGTTAATCTGGGTTCTTCTTCTTCTACTGTTTGCATCATGAGAACATGGTCTGAATCAGGTTCTCGCTCATGAGGAAACGGGATGTCAGAACACTTGGGATTCAGACAAGGGTTTACAGAAGTAGAAGGAGGAACAACACCAGTTCTAGGATTATGAAATGAATGTACATTTTGTTCAGCTAAGGTAAGCAGATTTATAACATCTTGACAATCTGGACATTTTACTTCTAGCGAAGAGTAATTTACAAGCTGGGCGAACTCATATAATTGACTGTGTCTACAAAAAGATGAAGAGGAACAAGCAGTATCTACAACAGAAGGGTCTCTGTAATACTTTGAGGATTTTCAAGCAATATCAATTCCTTGACAGTCAATGGTAGATCTTCTTGGAAAAGAAATAATAGCACCAGAAGGAGTTTCAGTAATATTTGCAGAAGTAATATTTCTGGGTACTATTGGCTTGGGGTTATCTACCGCCCAATGTGTAGGAAATTGCATGTCTTGCCATCGGATCAAATGATGTTCAACTTTTTGATTTCGGGGATCGGTTTTGACAACAACACTAGACTTGGAATCTCTGCTAGGTGTATGGCGGATGGCTGGCCACAAGGTATTGGTGTGTCGCAGGCAAGCTTTAGTTTGAATGGCTACATTGTTTCTTTTCTTTTTCATATCGAAACCTGTTGTCTAGATTTGCAGTTGCAAGATCTCAACAATGGTTTCGTCATAGACATATACAGAAAAGTTTGGATAACAGTCAAAATACACAGGACCATCAGAGAAGGGTGCCACTATTCCACCAATAATGGAATCGGTGTACTTATTATGTGTCATATCTCTGACTGTTGCAAGCACAAAAGTATGTAACCCTTTATGGACTAAGGATTTATTCCAACCTGAATACAACCTAGATGCAGATAGTTTGTCTTCAATTTCTTTGCTTCAGCTTGCAATGCTTAGTCTGTGAAAGCTTCTATTAGTCTGTTCTTCATATTGCCATCCTCCATCGCTCTGATTTGAGACAGAATTTTTAATTATGCTTCTTCATCAGTGGATGCCATTAGCACCTTTTCTTTAGGAGGCTTTTGTTTTTCTTCTTCACTCGAGCAGCTAAAATCATCAGAATCATCTTCATACATGGCATGGCAAGCACATTCATCAGAATTAGAACATGAGCATTCTGATGAACCTAATTCGGAGTATTGGCCCATGTTTGCTTGAAATTTTTCTTCTGTAGAGCTAAAACAATCAAGAGAAGTTTCTTCAAGCTGGTGCTGTTGTGTTGTATCTCTGATTGTCAAATTGGGGCACCTTTTAGTGACATGAGTCGCAGATCCACATTTAAGGCAAACAATAGGGCCTCTATGCTCTTTTTTGACTTGTTTGGGTTTTTGAGCATAGACAACAGTCTTCTTCCCTCTATTAATCTTTGATTCCTCCTCTTGCAGGCACCTTGAGGAAGTATGCCCATTCTGCCCACATAACCAGCAAGTGATTTTGTTCCATTTTTCTTGCTTAGCTTAATGCAGATGGATGTCAGAGGGGTTGTAATAATGATTATTTGGCACATACCTGTAATATCCCTTCTTTCTATGCTTCTGACTTCTATCTCTTGTGGGATATTTTCTTCTTCTGTCCTTTGGATAATTTTTCTTGTTTTTGTAGAAGATCTTCCTGAATTCTCTTTTAGCTCTTTTCTTAGTCTTCCTTTCCTTGACCAAAGGATCATCTACTGCAAGTCCATATCTGCTGCAGATGGACTTTCTATCTGGTAACCTAGATAATTTTTCTAAAGATGTATTCACCTTTGAGCTCATACAAAGACTCACTAGTGTCTTTGTAATATGTGAGTAAATTTCACCCCATGTGTAGGATTCAAATGGAAACTGAAAAATTTCTTGCAATCTGATATAATCAACGAATTTTGAAGGTAGAGCAACAAGATACACCTGTTTCAACAACAGGTTCTTTGAGTCCTTTACCTCGTAAATTATTTGCATCCAATCACGATGTAAGTCATTATACTGTGACATTTTATGGCATTTGAGGTTCATGAGTATGACTTCATGTTTGTTGGCAATCTCTGTTTCACTTCCACACCAATGCTCCTGAATCATTGATGTCAGAGCGCCAATCATATTACTGATCACTGTGCCATCTGGATTATGTATAATGTTGCCTTTCTCATCTTTAAGAACTTCTGCCTCCATTGTTTCAATGACTTTGGGGGAAGATTCAGTCTCCCACCATCTGAGAAGTGTACCTGTAGAACATTGAATAATTGTCTTGCAAGCATCTATTTCAAATTTTCCTCTGAGGCACATGAGCTTATATTCTGTGTACATTATGTTTATCATTTGCCAGATCTTAACAATGCTCATATTATCTATATTCCATTCCCTATGAGAGTCAGGGAAGAAGGTGTGTGCTTCAGGCAATTTTCCTTTTCCTTCAAGATCAGGAGCAACATACCTAGGAAATCTATGTTCTAGGGGCTCATAGATGGGAAAGATTTGTGTCTCTTGAGGTCTCTTTTCTGTTTCTTTGGCTTCTGCTTCGGCCTCTGCTTCTTGAAATAGAGAAGCAATACTAATATGTTCTGATTTATCAGCATCTGATGAAGAGACAGTTTCTTTGGGGAATAAAGCAGGAAACTTATGAATATTTCTGATTTGATTTTCAATTTTTATATTCCTTTTCACCAAAAATGAATTTGGAACTGGATTTTCTGTTTTTGTCAACTGAACTTTTTCAATTTTTCCCACTAATCTAGTAAGAAGATTTTTAGTTGTGTCAATGTGACCAACTAATTTTTCTCCTACCTCTTCTATTTTGTTCAGTGAATCTTTGGCATAAGTATGAGAAATACTGGAATCAAATTGCATATTATTTAAACAAATATTCACACTATTTAATGAAATCTGCACAATATCTATCTGCTTCTTTACATCATCTGTCTTTGTTACATTCATCTCCAAACCCTTGAGAGCTATATTGGTCGAGTTCAATTGTTCACTAGCCTTTTGGATTCTTCCATCAATTCCTAAGGCATTATCATATTTTTGGACCAATGGGATGGCCTTGGCTGCATTGGTATTTTCTCCTAAAACAATCCCTTTGTATGGAGGAAATGTGGTCGGAGTCTCAATTTGTGACCCGTCTAATGCAGTCCATCCATGTTTATTGACTGTAATACTGGAGGAAGCACCAGTAAAAACATTTATGGGAGCAATTTTATCTTTCCAAGAATAGAAAGAAATCCATGTATTGTTCACCTCCATGTAATGTTTCCAGTCATTTGCATATTGCCTTTTCTGGTCAAGGGTGCATGTTTGGTCAAATTCTTCTGCTTGTGTATTTGTATACAAATCCCAATTAAGCATAGCCTTCATCCATTTAGCACTGATTTGTGATTTCAGGCATCCATCCATAAGAGGGAAGAACTTGTGCATTTCCATAACTGCAGGCTTTTTACAATCAGCAAGAATTTGTTTAAACCTACATTCTGGAATCAACTGTGACTATTCAAGGATTCCTAGGCCATATCTTGGCTTCGCTGGTCTCATCAGACAGATCATTTCAATTAATCTGGGATCTTCTTCTTCTACTGTTTTCATCATGAGAACATGGTCTGAATCAGGTTCTCGCTCATGAGGAAACGGGATGTCAAAACACTTGGGATTCAGACACGGGTTTACAGAAGTAGAAGGAGGATCAACACTAGTTCTGGGATTATGAAATGAATGTACATTTTGTTCAGCTAAGGTAAGCAGATTTATAACATCTTGACAATCTAGACATTTTACTTCTAGCGAAGAGTAGTTTACAAGCTGGGCTAACTCATATAATTGACTGTGACTACAGAAAGGAGAAGAGGAACAAGCAGTATCTACAACAGAAGGGTCTCTGTAATACTTTGAGGATTTGCAAGCAATATCAATTCCTTGGTGGTCAATGGCAGATCTTCTTGGAAAAGAAATAATAGCACCAGAAGGAGTTTCAGTAATATTTGTAGAAGTAATATTTCTGGGTATTATTGGCTTGGGGTTATCTACCGCCCAATGTGCAGGAAATTGCAAGTCTTTCCATCGGATCAAATGATGTTCAAATTTTTGATTTCGGGGATCGGTTTTGACAACAACATTAGACTTGGAATCTCTGCTAGGTGTATGGTGGATGGATGGCCACAAGGTATTGGTGTGTCACAGGCAAGCTTTAGTCTAAATGGCTACATTGTTTCTTTTCTTTTTCATATCAAAACCTGTTGTCTGGATTTGCAGTTGCAAGATCTCAGCAATGGTTTCGTCATAGACATATACAGAAAAGTTTGGATAGCAGTCAAAATACACAAGATCATCAGACAAGGGTGCCACTATTCCACCAATAATGGAATCGGTGTACTTATTATGTGTCATATCTCTGACTGTTGCAAGGAAAAAAGTATGTAACCCTTTATGGACTAAAGGATTTATTCCAAGCCGAATACAACCTAGATGTAGATAGTTTGTCTTCAATTTCTTTGCTTCAGCTTGCAATGCTTTAGGATCCAACAGAGAAATTGTTTGAATGCTATCAGAGTTTTCTTGGACTTGACTAACTGACTCCTTAATGCTTATCCTTGATGCGGCAATTAAATGAAAGGGGGCTAAGTCACTATAAACTTCAGAAGGGGATATTTGTGGTAATTCCCAACGGGCAGAAGGCTGAGATTCTTCATAGGTATGTTCTGCAGAATTTAAGGTTCTACTAGAACCACTTGCAAACATATCTCTTAAAGGATTTTCCTCAGCCTGAGAGTCTCTCTCTTCTAGTTCACGGAAAGAAATATATTTCCTGAGTGGTTCCATTATGATTATGAGTACTTTAGATTAGAGTACCAACCTTTAGAACCAGACGTTACTGGTTCTGATACCAATTTTTGTAGGGGCTCCTGTCACGAGCTTGCGACTTGCTGCGTTTCTTCATTAGTGTAGATGGCCAACTCCTGGTGGGTGAACCAGTGGTGAACCTACTCAGATCTTTCACACTCTAGCGGTCTCCTCAATGGCTTCCTCGCCTAACAATGACCTTGGTGTCCCTTTGATCCTTTGGCGAACTCCCTGCGAACTTCGGACGAAGACTCCACAGAATGATTACACAACAGACTTCTATAAATGCACAGAGATACTCATATGGCTCGAATATGGTGTACTCATATTATTTCAGATGCTCAAAACATTTACAGAGAGAGGAAACTCTTTACAAAGATAGATTTTCACTGCATTTACTGGACTATATACCGATCATAAAGATCAAGTAATACTAGAGGCTTCCTGACGATGGACAGACTCTGCCTCAGAAGTTTTCAGGAGAAAATATATAGACTCAAAGACTTTAATGGTTCAGACGCTTTAGGTTCTCAACAGTACCGAGCATACTGATGTGCAGGCTTCCAAACCAACTACGGACTTGAGTAATTTCGTGATGCAAGCAGATCAGACGCACAGGTCCGCAGATGCAGAGCAGGAAAATACTCGACTCAAAACACTTAAGATTCTAAACTCTCTAAACTCCGATGCCTCAAGAATGAGCCTTACCCTTCTTTATATAGGAGAGAAGGGGGGGCAAACATCGTCCTTGGTCCGATCAGAGAAAAGACTTAAAGCAAAGGAATCATTTCTTTTTAGTTTTATTGGAGCGACGTCCGCACAAAATTCGGATCCAAAATATAGATCGAATAATTGCTTTCGGGTAACGCGGCCGATATAGCCTGTAAAGTAGATCCTTTGTACTAAAAGTTATTCAGACATGAATAAAACATAGTGAATGATTTTGTACTAAAGCCCACGAGAAAAGATTATATTACACTGTGGAGATTTTTAAACAGAAAAATCCACGGAAAAACTGGCCACAATTCAGCCCTTGTGACTGGTACATATTAAAATATTGTGAGTCCTGGGAATCTGTCTAGTTTGTGTGGCATGATATCCCAGGCTTTGGTGTAGATTCTCTAGACGATGATGGGCCTTCCTAGAACGGTTTGATGCTAAACTTTGGTGAGGACCAGCCACTCCATGTGCTCTCGCATATATTCTTCAAGGGAATTATTGTAAGGAGCATCTTTGTATGTTGTCCACTCATTTTCGGTCATCTGCTTGACAGTGTGATATACTGGATGATTGCATGCCGTATTGCAATCCATGATACAGGCTTACCCATATTCCTGCAATATTTCTCATGTTCTATCGGGTCCATAGCAGTTTTATTGACCCCGTAATCCTTCCACCATTCTCTGAGCCATTGATTTTGTTGATATCCTTGATAATGCCCGAATGTGCTAAATTTGAGCCTGGTATAGTGGGTTTCTATTTGGTCATCAACATTAAGAAATTGCCACCATAATCTTTTATAATCTGCAAAATCAAAGACAGTGTCAGGAAACATAATCATGGGGTCATTTCTGGGCCATCTTCCTGCCATGTGTATCTTTAGATGACCAGGTTCATTCCATAAGTCACGGGTACGATATATGCAGACATGTTTCTCATAGATTCCTGTATCCTTTCCCCCATACTGCCAAATAGTAGCGATGTCATTAAAGTTCTGCTCCAATGCTTTCCCTGCTAACTCAGCATTCCTTCTGGCTTTGTCATAAATCATTTCATGTATCCACGTCCTTCCTTTGGGGTAAACTTTTCTTTCTGGCACATATAATTGAAGATCCATATGGGGTTGTAGATTAGCATCCAGAACGTTTGTATTTCTGAGTTGCCATGTGGGTCTCCAGTCTCTTTTATATGTTTCCAATTCTAATTCGTCTGGTATGATCCTCATTGTCTCCCTCTTGTGTTCCTGTTCCCATTCAGTAACAATAACCAGAACTTGTGCCTCTTTCTGCTCAATATATTCTCTGCTTAGAAAATCAAGAAGGTTGTTATCTTTTCCTTTAATATGTTCAACAGAGAAATCAAAATTGGAAAACAAGGCATGCCACCTTGCAAATTTCGCTTCTCCAACCTTCTTAATATTTTTTGTCAATACCTTTTGCATGGTTGATGCGTCAGTCCTGAGGAGAAAAGGTTTATTTATCAGATAAACCTCAAACTTGCTTATAGAATTCCATGCAGCCTTGAATTCTCTTTCAATAACAGAGTAATTTTGTTCTGCAAGGTTCCGGACTCCAGAGGCAAATTGAACTACCTGCTCTTCTTTACCAATTCTTTGCTTCAAAACCCCTCCCCATCCAACATTACTTGCATTAGATTCAACAATCTTAAAGGCTTGATCATATGCAACATATAAAATGGGTAAAGATTTTACTTTAGCCTTGATTTCCTGAACAGCTTTGGTGTGGAGTTCTAACCAGTCAGGAGGATTTTTCCCTAACCTTTTGTTAAGGATTTTTCTATCATTGGCACAATCTTGATAAAAGTTGCTAACATAATTAAGGCAACCCAAAAACCTTTGCAATTGTGTCTTATCCTTAAGCACATCTGGAAATTTGTCAGCGAAGTCAATGGCATGCTGCTGGAGAGAAATCTGCCCATTGTAGATTGTATGACCCAAAAATTTTAGAGAAGTCTGAAAAACTTCTATTTTCTTTTTGCTTAGAACTAGCCCATTCTTCTGAACTAATTTTAAGAAAATATTTACATGCTTAAAGTGTTCATCTATACTCTTAGAAAAAATCAAAACATCATCGATATATACAATCAACCAGTCAAAATAAGGCTTGAAAATGTCATCCATCACCTTCTGGAATTTTGAGGGGGCATTTTTGAGCCCAAATGGCATGACATTCCATTCATAGTGTCCTGCAGGAATGCTGAAGGCAGTCTTAAACTTATCTGATTCTTCTATAGCCACCTGCCAAAATCCTGCTTTTAAATCAAACTTTGAAAATAATTTTTCACCTGCAATTCTTCTGATCAAGTCTCCTTTGTGTGGAATTGGATAGGTGTCATCTGCAAGAACTGAATTCAGAGGTTTATAATTGATGACAAGCCTTGGGATACCCCTAATCTGCTTTGCCCTTTTGTTTACATAAAATCCATAACAATTCCATGGGCTATTTGATTCTCTTATTAGTCTCCTATCAAGCAGTTGCTGGATCTCTTTCTGGCAGAGATCCCTATATTCTTTGTTAATAGGGATTGCTCTACTCTTGCAAGGTTTTCCTGCAAATCCTTATTTATATGGCAGCCTAATAGTATGTTGTTTTCGATGCCAAAAGGCATTCGGCTCTTCTGAACAACATTTTTCTTCTAGTTGTTGCTTCAAATCTTGAATTCTGCTTTTGACCTGAGGCAGCTTTAGCTGCAAATTTTAATGCTTATATTGGTTACTTAAACCGATATGAAATCAATATAACATGTAATCATTAGCATAGGGTAACAAATATACCTTATGAGTAATCAAGGAGTTAGTTCAATTGTTGGATGCCATTAGGGGTTAAATTTGGCGCTCGACTCTTTTACTTACACGTAAAATATTATCTATTTCAAAATTTACACGTTATTTTGTTAATAATTTTTAAAAACGTGATAGGCATATTAAAAAATAATTTTTTTAATATATGTATATATTTATATATAAGCAAGTGGGTAGAAATAACGTGCTTAAAACTTAAAAGTGAGTATGAATCATGATTAATACCATTTTTAATGATTCTTAAATCCGAATGGGGTGTAATGTTGTAAATGTTACAACGTATGGCTTACAGGGAGAAGTCATAAATCTCAATGTCATAGAAATTAATCGGATTGGTGACCTCCCAGATACCTATTACCCAATTATGTTATGGTTATTTGCTTGGCTTCCAACTTGCAAGTTATTGTTTGATGTGAATTCCAATCAATTGCAGGTTAATGCTTGATCTGAATTCTCGTAAGGAGTAGGGGCATAGGTAGAACGTTGAAGAATCCAGAAATTTGAAGGCTACGGAACTTGGAACTCAAAAAACCACTCGCAGTTTCGCACAGTCTAACCATGAAAAATTTTCAAGAATAAATAGCCAGTAAGTAATAACCTATACTTTGTTTTTCGGATTCTGATTATTTTGTCTAGAAATTATTAGTTGACACAACGGTTCTCCCTTGCTTTGTTGAGTGTGTAAGAATAAAATGTTTACAAGTGAAAATTAATTAATACATAAGAGAAAATAGAGTCTGTGTCACCATAACATTGTTTATCTGTATAAAAACCTTGTTGCTTTGTTTCCTAGTATTTTCCTTGTCTTATTTCTCCATCTCTCTTTTTCAGTGAGTCAGTCAACCACTCACAGGCCTGAGTCTGTCTCATTCCTTTGTAGAGCTTGACAGGCCTTGGAATTATTTTTTACAGAAAGTTTTATGGGTTGAGCTCTTGCCCCAAGTAAATTTCTTGATAAAGATAAATCCCTCAATTTCCAATAATGGTAGGCTAGAGACCCCAATATTTGGGAGGAATTTTTTTCTTCATGCAAAATAATTTGTGAGAAACAACATAGTTTTTCTTCACTAATATGATGGAAAATTTTGGCTCATTGATTTTATCTCTTTTGATCAAGATAACAAATTTTTTTAATGGTGTTAGCTCAATGGAAGAGCATCTGCCTTGCAAGAAGGAGGTTGGTGGTTCGATGCCATCATGCCCTAACATGAAATAATCATTGAAGAAACAAAAAAAATTGCATTCCATATTTTGTTTTTAAAGCGAATTTTTTTATTGTCTCTAAAGAGACAATAACTAGGATTAAAGACATAGTGTCTCTATAGAGACAATAACTGGGATTTGTCGCTATAAAGACAACACGCCCTTAATTGTAGCTATAGTCTTTTGAGAGACAAAAATGAATTGTCTCTTAAAAGACAATAATACTTGTGTTCTGTATTTGTCTTTATAGAAACTTTTTTTAAGACAATAATTTGAGACACTAGCTTAAAGACAATATTTAAAACAATTTACAAGTTCTTTTTATCTCAAATTCAAACAATTTACTAAAAAGTATTTAAAACATTGTTTTGAAACCATATATATTAGTGTGAATAATATGTATTTAAAAATCTTATGTTTAAAAACTGTAAAAAGATTTTTCCAATTTACACCTTCAAAATAAGATGGATGATTTACAATATTTTATATTCTTTATGGGTAGGTAGATCTCCCTATGTCTTATATTTTCACATCTCCGTTACTCTTATATTTTCACCTACTTTTCACCTGCTCGGTAGTATTTACACCTTGAAAAAGACTAATGTTTTGCAATGTTTGATATCCTATATGGGTACTTAGATCTCCCTATGTCTTATACTTTCGCATCTCCATTAATCTTATATTTTCAGCTACTCGATAGTAAATGTAATAAATTACATATTTAAATTTACTAAATTACTAATTACATGGATAGTACATATTTAAGTACATATTTAAATGTACTAATTACAACTATGAAACACATTTGTGAAGAGATTTATCCAATTTACAAGTTTGATATTTGATATGGGAAGTTAGACTTAGATTTATATTTTAGAATTTTATTTTTTTTAAATATTTATTTAAATTAATGATAATAATAATAGCTGTTAATTTTGAAGTTTAATTTAATTTTAAAATTGATAATTTGAATTGTTCGATATTTTTTTCAAAGTTATTTATTTTAATTTACAGTGGAATTTTTTTTTTTAATTAATGGCTTAAATTAATTTTCAAGAAAACATGCTTTAATACTTTTGTTTTTTAATATTTTTGTTAGCAATATTTTTTTTATATATTTATCAATCTTAAATACAAATAAAACTTTCAATTATCTCAATCAAGTTTACAAATAAAACCTTCAACTATCTCAATCATAAAACTTGAGACCTATATTTAAAAATTTTGATATTTTTTTTCGAAATTAAATGATAGAGCTATTTTTACAAAAATAACCATTGTAAAACTCACAAGTTTAACATAATGCCAATCCCAATTAGATTTTGTAACCAAAATTCTTTAGAAAAACAAAGGACATTTGGTTCTGGATGTCCCACGAGATCGTTTAGATGCTTCGTATTCTTTTTTAAAGCTCTGAATTCATTTGATACACATTCTGCAGTTTTCACCTGGGAGACCATATAGCTGGCCAACAATATACGGAAATGGAGAAACCCCGGAGCATTGGCTCATATTCAACTAGGCTCTAGAACGCTAGATGAAGGAGCAACAACTGCAGAATGGACATCGGGATGTGTCAGGGGAGGGGCGGCCACACTCTCCACATCTACGAAAGCTGGCTTTGTGGGCGAGAGAAAATGTTCTCCATCATTTGTCAGCATCCACACCACCCACGACATTGAAGGCCGCAACACTGTAGCTGCTTGCATGCACAAAATACTAATTTTAATCAATCGAATCCCTTCCTGCGGCGAATAACTGCCCTCCAATGTAGGATCCATAACTTCTAAAGCCCTATCTGCTTGGTACAATTTCCATGTCTGGTGATTGGCCAACATCAACAAAAACAACTTCAGTTAACAGGGGATTATAATACTGCAAAGAGATTTAGAAAAATATGGGATCCACATGAACCATACCCTTTCCATGAGAAAGTCATCTTCAGCGGAACTCTGATTCTCTCTTCCGCTTATAATCTCAATGAGAAGCACTCCAAAGCTAAATACCTCTGCTTTCTCGGTCAGCTGTCCACGTAAAGCGTACTCCGGGGCCATGTAGCCTCTGCACAATAAATTGTTGGAATTTTATGGTGATTTCAAACACAAAAGACCAGAGAACAACGCTTTGATACCATGTTGGAATTTTCTGCTTAATTCCTTAACAAACAGACAACACAAAAATGATCTGTTTCTGCACAGAAAACTATAAATTTCATTTTCTGGACTTGGTGTTGTAGCAACAGGATTCAGTGTTGCAGCGACAGGAAACGGTGTTGCAGCAACAGGATTCTTGTGTTGCAGCAATAGGAAACGGTGTTGCAGCAACAGGAAATTGGTGTTGCAGCAACACGATTTTGACGCTAAGTCACTTTAAGAAGTTGGGCGTCAAAATCACTTATAAATTTAGAGTGAGACAATTGACGCTTGATGTAACAGCAACTAAAACAAGGGGCGTCAAATCACTAAAAGACTTACAGAGTGAAATCAAAGTGTTTTTGACACTTGGTGTAACAGCAACAGAAAATCAGCAAAACAGTAAACTTGTATTCATGAACAGTGAACAAAACTGATACAGTAAACTTAGCT
>APFE031537675.1:25210-61929 GCA_000404065.3 Pinus taeda | reverse complement strand
CCAATTTTGACCATTTATGAGCAGTTTTTAGTGGAGAACTTCTAGGAGATGATGTAATCAGTTGACCTCGTTCCTTTAGGAATTGAAGCAACAATTTTAGGGACTTAAGAGCCCTTAGTTTATGGAAATTTTTGATTGGGGTTGAAGTGCCCAAAAATGTCTATAACAAACTTTCCTTTAATTGGTTTGACCAAACTATTGAATGTTATTCCCCAGAGCAGATATGATCCCACGGGGAAAGGAATATTTTCCTTACAAAAGTACTGACAGCATGTAGATCGGGAATTAAATCGTAGCCTTTCCAAAACTGGGATCATATACCGAGGAATGCCTACCTTAACTCAAGATTTATGAGGAGATGGGGTAAACTGAGTCAGCACTGGATTAAAAAACTACTACCGATGATCCACAATTTCCGAAGACTGATCTACAAGTACCTCTCTTATACTCCAAAAACTTTAGCATTCAAAACTCTGACAAAAACCAAAACCCGAGGAGTGGGAGAATGAGAACTGGGAAGGTGGAAAACGATTCAGGGGAAATGGAAAAATATTCCCAAGCAAACGAGACGTCAGAAACCATTCTGGAATGGACACTTGGTCTCAGTTAGGGGACATCCAAAAGTCTACCTAGATGCAATCCAATATTTGCACGCAAATAAACAAAGGAGGTGGTTATACTACAGAGGATCTTGTTCTACTTCTTTCTTAGAAATTCGAAAGATTTAAAAGCCATTTCGAGATGTTTTAGAATGAAACATTTGGACAGACTAAGTAGCAGCAGCAAAAATCATACTCACACCACGAGGAGCCTATCCTGAAATGGATATCTACACAGGGCTTTGATATGATGAAAAAAAGTTTCAGAATAGAAACCCCCGACCATAATGAAACTAAAATTCCTAGCATATGGGGTCTTTGGACAACTGGGACTAAAGCAGTCTTCCTTTTAAATGAAAGATATCCTAAAACTGAAATCGAGGATGACATATACTTCAAGAAACTATTATTTTTTAATGATTTGTATGGATTGAATGAAGGCCTTATTGGGAGATGCCAATTGCTTCATGGGATTTTCTCTCTCTTAGGAATCCACGTTCATTATGGAATTATTACCACAGAGAATATATTTCATCCTTTGAGAAATGATTTTGAAGATGATTTTATAAGTGAATTTGCATAAGGATATGGGTTTGAACTGCTTAAAGGAGGAAATGTCCAAATTTTGGATTATAGTAATGAATGTGGAACGAAAAGTAGCCAAGGTCTACTTAACATCATGGAGTATTCTATATGTATAACAAAGTCAAAAAATGGATGTATAATTCCTTATGGATGCGCTTGTTATTTCAGAAACTACGAGAAATGCCCTAAATCTCATATTTGTTTATTTTATCCATAAGATACATGTTCTATTCTTTATTAAATAAATAAAATAAAGTGGTTGACCATCCTTAGTATCATGTCTATACTAGCCCTAGCGTTCCCTAGAAATGTGCTCGAGAAATGGGAGGCACATTCATGAGCTATGTCTCTAAAAGATGTAGTTTGTGTTCCATTAGATTTGTTGATGGTCCCAATTAAGTCTATAGTCTCCTTATAATGATTGGTGTAATGATGGAAGAAAATTGTATTTTCAATCACTCAATGGAGCGATAATTCCCTAATTTTCATTTTCCCTTTTCTATATTTTAAGAGAATTTTATGAAAATGGTTCTATAATTTTCTAAATGTAATTGTTGTTGGTTAGGAAGATAATTGATACCCTCCTTTAGCAAACAATTTTGAATATATGCCTTAATATACAAGAGGACCTTATTAGCCCTTTAAAAAATTTAATAGGCCAAGTAATGGTTGTGGCTTTTATGTCTTGGGAGTTTTATGGAACTAAATTTGCTGAGATTGTAAATTGTGGGGTTTAAATGCCACCAAACATCCTTTATGGCTTGAATGGATGTGGAATACTTCAAATATTTTGGATTTACCTTAAAATAGATGTAATGTTTGCCCATAGTGGGGGCCATTTCTAGAACAAATGGGTGTGATATGATTCACCACTTACAGAAATCCATTGCTTTATCTTTAAGTTCTCCAAAAAGGAAGCTCAAAGGTGGCACTGGTCTATTCTTTAGCCACTCTGGAATTGCTAACATGCTAGTTTCTCCATGTCATTGAAATATTTTCAAGATGGACATCAACTAAACCTTCTTTCTATGTAGTCCAAAACAATTCTGAAAGGGGGTCAATATGAGTAAGCATCTATGCTATATCTCATCAACACATAATAAAAAATTAAGATTTACACCAATGACCAGTCCTTCCAAGGAATATATGGAGTTATAGACAATATTTTACTAGAAACATCTTCTACTAAAAACTGGGATTATAGAAATTTACATATATGAAATATTAAGACAACTTTCGGAAGTGGCTTTCGAAATGGCATTAACATTTCTTTCAAGTTATGACAATCCCGCTTGATCTACCCAAAGCATCTAAAGCTAATAAGTCCCATCATTAGGGCAATTTTGAAGTAAAAAATGGACTTCAAAATAAATAAATAAAATCTACAAAATTCAACCTTAATAGGGGCAGCAAGATTTAATATGAAGGTGTCATGCATAGAGGTAAATAATTTTAGAGGGAAATGAAGAGAATTGTTTTTTGTAATTGTATTTTTGCCTTGTATTTTCATATCTTTAATCGAATGTTAGGTGGATGCACCCTTTGGATGTAAAATTTACTTCAAATATAACAATTACCCACTTTGCATACTTTTGAGAAGCTCCACATCCAAAAAGTAAAAAATGAAAGAAAAAATGGGTTTCTTTCAAGTTAAAAATACAAGAATAAAATGGGTTTATTTTCAACTTTTTCAATGTGGCTCTTCTTAAAAGTATGTAGATTGGATACTCATCATATGCAAAATTTAATTCCATGTCTAATCTATTCTTCGACTTGACATTTTAGTGAATAGATAAATATATAAGTCTAGGCTTAGTCTAGTTAGTAAAGTAGTATACATTATTGCACTGATAGGTGCTTTACAACTTGTTATGGTGGAGATGTTGTCATGTCCATAAATGAGTGAAAGCATTTAAATATCAAGATGTTGTCGTATTCATAAAATAAAAGATAGATCTAATAATAATGATAATAATAACCACTCAAATAAAAAAAAAAAAAAATTGACACCTAATCCTTGTGACTCGGTGAATTTATGTAAATGAATAAATTAGAAATATGAACAGTCATTGGGAGATGAACTGAACAGTCTCTCCCTCATATCTATAATGAAGATCTTCCTTGTGGAATAATACATGAGTCAGTTTTTTCTTTGTGGAGTTACTGCCTGGCCTGACATGGTATCAGAGCCAAGTTCCCAAAATAGTTGTAACTCCCTTCACTGTTGCTGTTGTGGGTTGTACACTGGTCTTTCATATGCATTTTTATTTCTGAACGCTGGCCCTATCTGTCATATGAATTTTTATTTCTAAACGATGGCCTTGTCTGTCATTTTTATTTCTGAATGCTGGCCATGTCCGTCATATGCATTTTTATTTTTGAACGTTGGCCCTGTCTGTCACATGCGTTTTATTTTTGAATGGTGGCCCTAAACATTTCCTAAAGGCGCAATTGTTAGCTATTCAAACCAAGTCTACCGGGATTCGCGGTACATGAAGATATTCTGAAGTTTGAAAATCAAATGCCACTATTTGTGGCCATATTCTTGAATGTTCACTGAATGACTGGCGTGTTACGCATTGTTGGCCTCCATATCGCCTCGACATCATGCCTATCTGCTCTCGGCATTATTTTCTATTGGAAACAAAACCTCTGAGGGATCTCCATGAGAATGGGTTCTTCCTGCTTTAAAACCTCTGGGTTCATCACATCTGTTGTGACAATTTTGTTTCACTATTTGTTCTTCCCTGTCTTCACTGCACACTAAATACTCTCATTCCACCGCCCAATGAGTGAGAGAGCTTTGACTACACTCGGTTTTCAACAGAACAACACGGAGCTATGCGATTGGAGCATGTGCATGACCAATCGTATTCTCAAAATATGTGATATAATCTTCAGAGTCAGCACTTATAATTTACTCCAAATTAATCCCACGAAGCATGACCAAAATCCTGGTTGGTCCTGCGGTATCGTCCCCCATAATTAGAGGTATATGAAGCCATTCTACAGAAGACTACTACTTGAATAGATATATAAATGAACTTGGATGATATAATTGAGAAGTTCCGTGATGCTGGTCTTGACAGGGTTGCTATAACAGCCGAAGATGATCAGAGTTGGAATAGATTGATCTCGCATACATGGCTGATTGCTGCTAGGTTCAAGTCAACACTTAGAAAATTGGCAAGGTAGTTACAAATCTGATCTCGTTCACTGAATTAGAGGGTGAGGCAATTTGTGATTTCCAGCAAAACGATTGATTATGCTTGGATTGGAGTATATGCAAATGTTAGATTAAAACCCATTTTCTTGGTAATGGGAAACTCTATATGGAATTTTATAGTATATACGTTCAGGTTACATTAGCGAAGGCCAAATTCAAATAGCTTTGTTTCCTTTTAGTGTAAAACAATTCAAGAACATTGCGAAAAAATGATGAGGAAGAGATTTGAAATTTTTTAAGAATGCATAGGTGATCTATGTTTTATATTTTCATTAAAGACAAAGAAAGTACATGGAGAGAATGCCCTTCTGAAATGTAAAAAAAATTACCACCAAAAGTACAATTTTACTGTATATTGGCAGAAGTATTTTTCTACTAGTAGAAGTCTTTTTTTACAGAATGCATTCAATCATATCCATGGTGGGAATAGTTCTCACTGGCAAGGAGAACTATTCTGAATGGTCCTGGATGATAAAACACACCCTTATTTCAATGAGTTGTGGAAAGGAGTGTGTGTCGGAGATAGAGACAATGAACCAGTACAACCTACCTCAGACAAAGAGCTCGCCATTTGGGAAAATAAGAACATCAAATCTTATGCATTAATCACAAAATCTGTAAATGAAGAGGTGAGTCGCCATATTTCGTCATATTCAACTGCTTTTGAAGCCTTACAAAAGCTGAAAGAACTCTATGACTCACATTTGGCACTTGAAGTTGTTCAACTCATGATTAAACTCTTCACTCTTGAACTACAAAACAATGATCCTCTTGCTCTTACATCTAAAGTAAAGTCTATAATGCATGATATCAAATCCACTAAGTTTGAATTGGATATTCCACTTATCACTTTTCTCAAGGCACTTTATCCTACTTACTCCAATTATCTTGAGTCATTGCAAACAAATGGAAATCTAAAAATATAACCTTTGACTCTCTTGTGAAAAAGTTTGCTGAAAGAGAGAAAGATTTTGGAAATAAGACAGCCCCTGAATCTTCTAAAGAGGCTATGTGTATTGCTCATAAAGAAAAGCATCCTGCTCAAGATTCTACAAGAGGAAGAGGTGGTCAAAGAGGAAGAGGAATATATTTCAGAGGTAGTGGGGGCAGACATTCTCAAGGAGAAAAGGCAGATTTGCACTGCATACGCTACAAAAGAAATGGGTCACATGATGCCTCTACATGCAAGCTACCATGGGACGAAATTGAGCAAAAAAGAAACCAACAGAAAGGTAAAATTGATGATACAAACAAAGGTAAAGCACCTGAATCTACTCACTATGTTGTGGCACAATATAACATTGCAGTAAAAGAGGACTTATTTAATGCTTCACTTGCTTCTTGGAGAAATGATTGGTTGCTTGATTCAGGAGCAACCTGCCACATGACTCATAGAAAAGATTTTTTTGAAGATTTCACTGACAATGTTGATGGAGTAGTATACTTTGCAGACCAATAAAAAATCAAGCCATCAGGGCTTGCCACAATCAGTCTTAAACTAGCTGATCCTCCAGACTTTCTTCTGCATCATGTTCTATATCTCCCACAACTCAAGAGAAACTTGATGTCCTTGCTCCACATTTGCGAGCAAGGTCACTCCATTCAAATTTTTGATGGAAAGCTTGAGGTAAGAAAAGCATTTGACCACTCACTTATCATGAGGGGAATAGAAGAAGAAAGGCTTCTCAAGCTGCAAGGAAGCTCTTCTTGTGCACAACATTTCTCATACAATTTTCATCATGAAGAAGGTACACTTCCATCAAGTTTATTATGGCATGCTATATTTGGAAATTTGAACTATGATAATCTCCACTTGTTGAAGAAAAATGGTGTTGCTGGTTTGCCTACAATTCCTAGGAAACTTAAGCAATGTGATGCTTGCATTCTAGGAAAGCATAGCAAACAACCTCTTCATGATTCACATTGAAGAGAACATAGAAAATTGAACTCATTCATTCAGATTTATGTGGTCCAACGCCTATTCCTTCTGCAAATGGAAATAAATATATCATGACATTTATTGATGACTACACCAGAATGTGTTGGGTTTATTTATTGAAGAACAAATCTGTTGCTTTTCAAACATTCAAGAATTTTCATAAATGGATTGAAAGTGATGCACAATCTCATATTGGGAGATCGGTCTTGTCCGCAAGAATGATTTATCCGGCCAACAAATTGGCGACTCTGCTGGGGACTGGTTTGGTTTGGTTTTTGATTTGTCTTTTCTTTGACTTGAGAAACTTACTTTTTGGTTTCTGATTTTGCCTTGATATATGTGAGTTTGGGTACTGGTTAGATCGTGGTTTGATTTTTAGTTTTTGAAATTTTGAAAGAGGATCGCATTCTCTGAGCTAGTTACAATGCGAACCTCTCCACACTGTTATAGTGTAACACAGAGTGGCACCGCACCTAGTTCTACTAGGTGCCTGCAAACCCTGTCAAAAGTTTGAAAAACCTAAGATCCATCTACCCAGTTAGGTTTAGTTTTTGTCCATAGCTGTTAGTATATGCCCAGACCTACACTTGTCTTGACAAAAGTTCCTTGTGAGTTAGTTTTCATTGGCATTCTCATTTGAAGTGATTTTCTAAGAATTTTTGGCTTTTGGATTGGTTTTTGCTTGGTCTTTGTAGTAGCTTAGAGATCCGAAGCCTTAGAGTCTTAGATCACTCTGGTCTCTCTAGTCTTCTTGCTAAGTTTAACTAGCTTATGAAATCTATCTATGAAGAGATGTAGATCCCATTTGTCTCTTTTACAAAACTTTGATTAAACTTGATAAAAAGTTTCGAATTTCATTTTTTCTATTAAAACATAATTGGATGTTTTTGATTAGTTTGATGAGCTGAACAAATTGATCCTTAGTTAGTTGAAAGACTAAGTTGATCATCCTCAAAAACATTTCAAGTTTATTTTCAATCCATTTTTCATTTAGATCTCAAGGTTAAATCATAGTTTTGAGTTTTTCATAGAAATTATAGAAGCTTGTTGAAAAATTTGTTTTCAATAGTTTTTTAGAATTTTTTTTAGGAAGCTTAAAAGCTCTCTTAAAAGAATTACTTATTCTTGTAGTTGTTGATTGTTGAAAAGCAAAGGGATTTTCTGTGAGCGTGATTAGGAGTCTCGTTTTAAAGTTCTTTGAAAAAGACAAAAAGTTTCCTTTCAATTGTATGTTAAGAGAAAGATTTGATTTTCAAAGCATGGCATTTTCAACTCTTCCTTAGCTAGAAATTCATTGAAAAGGAAAAGGAATTGTTATCATCTTAGATGCATTTTTTAGTGTTTTGGAGTCGAGTATTCATCCCATAAAGTTTCATCTCTGCACCCATTGACTTAAGGAACAAACAATAAAATTAATGCTTAATTAAAATCAATCCAGCAATTTCTTTTATTTTCTAGTGCTCTTTTCACCAACATAGCTTAGGCTAGTATCTTGGAGTAGGGAGTAATTAACTGTCAAAGATAGTTTAAACAAACAAGTAGTCAATCCTGCGGTAGGGAGAAATTCCAATTGTTACATCTATGCTCTGGGAAAGCTCCTCTTAAAGGAGAAGCATGAGATCATATTCGAACTAGTGTGGGAATCAATCCTTCCTCATTTGGAATGATAGAAGATATTCACGTATTAAAAATGATAAACCTCGGATTAACCATTGTCGAGGAGCCTGGGATCAATTGTTGGTAAACCTTGGATTATGTCAAGGAGCCTTCAAGGGGATTGAGCTTGTTACTCTTCCCTTGCATGCATATCAGATTGTAGACTGTTCCCCCAGGTATATTTGTTTCCGTTGGTGACCTTAGTGGCTGTAATATTTAGGGTTCTTTCCTAGATGACGGTGGAGGGAAGATCCCACTGTACCTAGAGTAGACGTTGACTAGACTCACTTGGACTCTCTCGGCGGTTATCTTCACTCGAGAAAATTATAGTGGAGAAACTTGTGCCAGTCTATTTCATTAAGAAGGTTGTTAGTGTAACTGTTCCAACCGCCATTTCTGTATTGAATTCTGCGACATTGGATTTCATCACCCACTAGTGTTTTCGATCCAGAAAGATACTGTTTTTCTATGGTTTGATCTCCTAGATTTATTAGACTTGTGTTTAAAATTTTTTGGTTCTTTAGAGACTTTATGTGTTTTTCTTGAGATTTTCTTTGTTTTCGTGTGAAGTAATTAAATAATTAATCGTGGCTGAATTACCAAGACAATCTCGTCGACTATGGGGGCAACCTCCCTAATTTACACCAAGTCAATTGAAAGGGCTGCGAGCCCTTGTCACACCTAGTGAAAGTAGGTTTGGGTCGCCGGAGGCCAGAGAGTCTTTGTTGATTGTACATCTTGATCATCTAGTGCAAGCAACAGAACGTATTTATGAACCAATTTCATTTTCTGAGGTTACTGGTAGTATCGCGCCTACTAGCTCATTAGCTGAAGAACCTAAAATCTCTGAACCTGAAACTGAAATTGCTGCTACTCCATCTTCAGGATTTGCTTCTCCTATTTCTAGTGGTCCTAGTTCACCCAGAGTAGAAAATATCATTACCGAGAATCTTCCTTCTGGACTCATTTCCATTGAATAAATTGTAATTTCGAGTCCGAACAAAGGTATAAGAATCCCTGAAAATCAATCGACTATTGAACTTAGGAAGTGTGAATCTATTTTCTACAGTCCCATTAGAGGTGACGCTTGGTATATTTCGTTGACCAATTTCTTAGAAAATCTAGGTCTCGCATCTTCACCACCTCGATTTCCTTTCCATTCAACACCCATAGGTTATTATCCTCCTTTGAATATGTCGAGACAGTCATCCTTGTTTACTCAGACGCTAGAAACGTCTTTACATGGCGGTCCTTCTGTTCTTCCTGGGTATTAGTCTTTGTCTAGTACGTTTTCAGGAGCTTCTCCTCAACCCATCGAATATGTTGTATCTCCTAGTCATAAGGGAACTAAACCATTAAGTGTTAAAGAGATTCTTATGATGTCTGGTACTACTCGTAATCCGCAACCTCAAGGTAGTTCAATACCATCTAGGGGGCAGCCGCAAGGTAGTCAAATACCGCCTGGGGGGTAACCTCAAGGACAGTATGTCCCTACGGGACAATATTTTCCTCAAGGTCAACCCCAGTATCAATATGTACCTCAAGGTCAACCCTAGTATCAATATGTGCCTCAAGGTCAATACCAACCTCAAGGTCAGTACCAACCGCAAGGTCAATACTAACCTCAAGGTCAGTACCAACCTCAGGGTCAATATCAACCTTAACGTTTTCAACCACCTTCAGGTCAATCATTTGTTCACAGACCCAAAAATTTACCATATAATTATCAATCTTACACTCAACCTAGTTTTGGTCCTCAATATGCTCAACCTGTTATGGGTCCATACCCCGAAATGAACGTGGTGTGGGATCAAAAGACTCTGCAACCTAGTGTGCAGTTGTCATCTCAATCTCGACAGTCTTTTGTTTCTGGTTCACCCCAGCAACCTGTCCATCCTACTACTCAAACTGCTACACCTGGGGCAGCTCAACAGTCTGGGCCTAGTTTGCCTTGAACTCCATCCTAAACATCTGCTACAACTTTTGTTCAATCAACTCCGTAAGCTTCTTTACCCCAGTCTGGACCTACAATCCAGACTCCGGTTTCCATGCTTGTAGGACAACCTGGGCCTAGTATGGTTGTCACAAGTCAACCCCAATTTACTTATCAACCGTACCAAGGGCAGTACCAATTCAGCCCTGCTGCGCAAAACCCAGCTTATCAGTATCGACCGTACCCTGGGTATACGTATCAACAACCTTAGCATCCCCAGTATGGTCCAGTTAATCCTAGTTTTCTAGGAGGATATAATATCCCAAATGCAAATCCAATACCAAGTTATCCTGGATATCCTCCTCCTGGGGCTAGTCTTATGACCCCAAGTTTTCAGAATCCGAACCATTAGTTACCATTTATAGCAACTTTGGATTTGCCTGACTTGTCACGCCTTATGAATGATCCCATTAATTATCTTCTGCTTTGGTCGCCAATGCCAAATAAGTTGCCTAGTGATATACCAAAGTTTGAGGGGAAGTCAGGAGAAGATCCATCTAATCATGTGATGACTTACCATGTCTAGTGTGCATCGAATTCCATTATAGATGATTCAATTCATCTTCATCTTTTTCAACGCACTTTGATTGGCCTTGCAGCCAAGTGGTACATTGACTTGCCATGAGGCTCTTTTTATAATTTTATTTAGTTAGCCACTTCCTTCCTTACTCATTTTCATCTACTAGTCTGATATGAAAATGGCACAGAATTATTAACTTCATTAAAGTAGTCGACGTCCACATATATTTAAGATCATATTCATGAATGGTGACGTCGACGTCATTTAGTGAAAGTTTTTATCTCGGACCAAATTTTGGTAGAATGGTTTGTAAAATCATTATTACCCAAAATAACTGAAGATGTAGCCAAGGCAGGGATAGTTACAGAAGAGCAAGTAATTGCTCAAGCTCAGTACCTTGACTTAGTTTATATGCAATCAGATACGTTACATGAGAAAATCCCCGACCTTTCGAAACAAAATCAAATAGTTTCACCTCCCTCGTGGTCTCATGCCGCTGACGATATGATTGGTACTGTTAATACCAAGAGTAAGAATAAATACTCCAAGAATTAATCTCCTATTATAACTTTACTAGATTCCCCTAAGGGAGAGTCTTCACCTGAAATTTCTGTCGATTTTCATGTCGTAGAATCATCTATGACCAAATCAAAATCTAACGGTAAGAATAAAGGTAAGAAGAAGAATAAGCAGAACTCAAAGGAGAATTCTGATAAACCTAAATCAACTGACGAGAAACAAAAACCTCGATATCCTTGTCTCATCTCCGACGAGGAGCACTTTACAAGGGATTGTCCACATCGTGCCGAGGTTGCGAAAATCGTCAAAGGTTTGCAAACACCTATTGTTTTGAAGGATCCTTTTCCAAGTCAAGACAGTAAAATGATAGGTTCTTCCTCTAGTGCCTCGGAAGAGCCCATAATGATGATGTCACATGTAAGGATTGTGAAATGATCGCAAGATTATGGAAATAAGAATCCTCTTGGTGGTAAGGAAGCAAAATATTCTAAGTCCAATCCATTAACCTCAGCTCCATCTGGTTCTGATCCACTACAGATCGAGAAGCCAAATTCTGACTTAATAATCAAACTACCCATAAAGGGTATACTTTAAAAATCAGCTTTCAATCCACATGCGAGTGCTACTCAAAACTATAACATTTTTTACGATTTAGCTGTTTCACCTTCAACAATGTTGGCTTTGGAAGCGCTACAATCTTGTCCAACAGAGCGTCAAAAGCTATTGTCAGCTATAGGAGCTGTTGATCTTCAGGACTCAAACCTCATAGTCTTTGATTTAGAAAATAGTACACCTCGCTTATCTCATGAAATGGCTTTCCAGATTCCTGTGTTGGTAAAAAACAGAGCTTGTTTTAGGACTATGATTGATGAGGGAGCTTCCACGTGTATTATGTCGATACAGTGTTGGAAAACCCTTGGTTCTCCTACACTTAATCAATCCCCGATGATTCTAAAGGCCTTTGATGGGAGAGGATTTCATCCTTATGGCATTTTACAGGACTTACCTATAGGGGTTGAAGGAAAAAACGTTAATCTAGATGTGGAGGTGGTTGATGCCCCTCTAGATTACAACCTTCTTTTGGGTCGTAGCTGGTCTTATGCCATGACTGCTATTGTTTCATCGGTCTTTTGGCTTATTAAGTTCCCACATAATGGAAATATAGTTACAATAGATCAGTTAAATTATTTTTCGTCTGACCCATCCTCTGCTGAGAGTATTCAACACGTTGGAAAAACTGCTATCCCTTATAAGGATGTTGGAGTAGGATTAGTTAAAGATTTGGGTTTACTCGGAACTTTTTCATTTCCTCCTCCCAACGTACCGTCTCCTTTCACAACCATTCATATGATTTCGTCAGAATCCATAGTACCTGACGATCCTTGGATCGTTCCATTTGATTCCGAGGTGGATTCTCTTGGCGATGCCATTCATTTGAGTCCCTTTGAAGTTGCTTATCAGGCAGTACAGTGGTTTTCCGACTCCAGTTCAACCAACCTTGATCTAGTGAATGAGGTCAATGGAAAATCACTTTCAATCTCAACCTCAGAGTCAACAACATTTTCAGAAACCGTTCACACTAATGAACAAATTGGGGAACTGTTGTCTGTTGATGCATTACCATGGGAAGATCTTCATCATCGGTTTTCATTGTTTCCTGAGATTGATCATTTTGAAAATGATTTTTCATCAATTTTTACCACTGAATATGTCAAAGAACCACAAAATCCATTGAAACATCCTGATTCTGAACAAAATTTAGCCAATATTTCTCGCACGGTTCCTATCGACATTTCAGTGAAGCCCGGGATTGTTGAAAAGATTCACATAGGTGCTTCTTATATGGACACTGAAGTGAACACATATAAATCCCTATTTCAACAATTCCGTGACGTGTTTGCCTGGTCCTATGAAGAAATGCCAGGAATTGATCCTTCAATCGTTGTTCATGAGATCAAAACCTACCCGGATGCTAAACCCGCCCGGCAACGGTTGCATCAGATACACCCACGCAAAGCTGCTGCCATCAAAACAAAAGTTGAGAAATTACTTAAAGCAGGTTTCATTTATCCAATTCCTTTGATAGATTGGGTATCTAATATTGTTCCAGTTACTAAAAAATAAGGGACGATAAGAATATGCATCGACTATAGGGATATTAATCGTGCTTGTCCCAAGGACAATTATCCCACACCCTATATCGTTCAAATTATCGATGATTGTGCCAAAAGTGAAATTTTCTCCTTTTGTGGATGGTTTTTCTAGTTACAATCAAATTAACATTCTACGTGCCGATCAACTAAAAACAACATTCATCTGTCCATGGGGGACATTTGCTTATTGCAAGTTACCTCTTGGATTGAAGAACACTGGGGCAACTTTTCAAAGCGCAATGTCTTATGCATTTCATGACATCAAGCACATTGTGTAGCCTTATCTAGATGATTTACCAGCTCATTCATTACGACGAGCCGATCATCTCACTCACTTACGAGCAATTTTCATGAGATGTAGGCATTATCGGATTAGGCTGAACCCGCACAAGTGTGTTTTCTGTATAGAAATGGGTCGGTTACTCGGATTTGTTGTATCCAAAGCCAACATTCATGTTGATCCTTCGAAGGTCGAAGCCATCGTCAAGTTACCACCTCCTTCGACACTTCGCCTACTCCAGATTTTGCAAGCGAAAGAAATTTTTTTACGTCATTTCATTCCTAACTATGCCGAGATTACAAAAGGTTTCACCTGGTTGTTGAAACAAAACACTCCATTCTTTTGAGATGAGATAGATGACAAATCTTTTGATGCACTTAAACATGCGTTCACGCATGCGCCGTTATTGCATCCTCCCAACTACAACCAGGATTACTTATTATACCTCGCCACTTCCCATTCCACTATTGGGATGGTTTTAGTTCAACGGGATGAACTCAAAAGTGAACATGTGATCTATTATCTTAGTCGGACTCTAAATCCCACTGAGTTAAAATATTCACATGTGGAGAAACTGGCCTTAGCTGCAGTCCAAGTTGTTTAGCGATTTCGTCATTACATTTTGTTACACAAAACCACCGTTATTTTTTACTGTAACCCTATGCAATATATTTTGACTAAAAAATTGCTGGGGGGGCAAGTATTCCAAATGGATTGTCATCCTACAGGAATTTGACATGGAATTTGAGAAGGCCAAGTCAAAGAAGTCTTTCATCTTTGTGGAATTAATGTGTGACTTCCCTCGTGCTGATACCGAACATGTGGCAGAAGAATCCATCGTGGATGAATCCTTGTTCCTTATCAGCACTGTTGATCCATTGTACGAAGATATCATTTTCTATCTCTAGACCCAATCTTTTCAGCCAGACATTTCACGATCTCAACGCCAGAAAATACGATTCCAATCCCAACCTTACACTATTATTGGAGATACTCTTTATCGTCGTGGGGTGGATTCTGTTTTTCGTCGTTGTCTTACTCATGACGAGGCTAAGAAGTTTCTTAATAACTGCCACTTTGGAGCATGTGGCAGTCATATGTTTGGGTATGCCACAACCCAAAAGATTTTGCACGCTGGATATTTTTGGTCGTCGTTATTCAAAGATTGTATTACTGTCGTCCAGAAATGCCACAATTGCGAAATTTTTTATCGTAAGATGCGTGATCCTCCTGCTCCTCTCCACCCTATCATTACCGTTGGTCCATTCGCAAAATGGGGTATCGATTTTATTACATGTAACCCTCACTCGGTCGGGGGGCATGCATATATCATCCTTGTGGTAGATGATTTTACCAAGTGGGCCGAGATGATGCCTACATTTTCAGCAGACGGAAAAACTCCTGCGATTTTCATTTTCAATCATATAATTGCTAGGTTTGGTGTTCCCCAAGCAATTATCACTGACCATGGGAGTCATTTTCAAAACATCATGAGGACCGAACTTACAGATCAGCTTGGCCTGCGTCATGATAGTTCCACTCCAAATTACCCACAAGAAAATGGTCTAGTTGAAGCAGTCAACAAAGTTCTAGTCACCATGATCCGATGAATCATTGGGATTCATAGGTTGAATTGGCACAACATGTTATTTTCAGCGCTTTGGGCGTACCGAACCTCAGTCAAAACATCAACAGGATTTACTCCCTTTCAACTGGTTTACGGTTTAGAGGCAGTCTTGCCCATTGAATGCGAAATCCCGTCATTACAAATTGCCATGCAATTACTCCCAACCACTTCTGAAGAGGAAATTTTTTTATTATACTTAGCTCAATTAGATGAGAATCGACGTAATGCTACATTAGTTTTTGAAACTCATGCCAAAAGGATCAAAGCTCAGTATGATCAGAATGTTACACCCCACAATTTTTCGGAAGGCGACCTAGTTTTACTTTACGATCAAGCAAACGATAAGTTAGGGGCTAGCAAATTTGTACCCATGTGGCATGGTACGTATATTGTCGAGCGAAAGCTGGCAAAAGGGGCCTATGAGCTAGAATATTTTGACAGTGTCTCTTTAGGTAAACCTAGGAATGGGCTTTATCTAAAGCGATAGTATGCTTAAACGATTAGTGTGGAGATTTCTTAGATTAGTTTCTTTCTAAGTTTGGTGTGTTCTTAGATTAAAGATGCGTGCTTTACTTTAGAGAGTTTTTTTTTTATTATTAGTCCTGCTTATCTTGATTTTACTCTTGATATTGAAAATGTTGACGCCTCTCCAAACATACATCGGTTTCGTTGATGGCGCTTGTCGTAGTACACATAACATCTCTTCTGCAGCCTGGGTTATCTACTCACCCTCTGATGAGTTAGTATCTATGCACGGGTAAGCCTCGGTTAAACAATGAACAACATTACAGAATACAGTGCAGTGATCGAATTATTATCTGAATCCATCTCATTTGGAATTCGATGTTTGATTGTTAATTTAGATTCATAACTCATTGTATTACAGCTTAATCAAGTTTATGCCATTAGAAATCCAGTATTATTATGATTATTTTTGAGAGTCCGTCTTTTGGAATGAGAATTTTATTACATAGAATATAAACACATTCCAAGATATTTAAATACATTAGCAGATGCAGTTGCCTCTCGAATGTTAAATAGACATTTGCATTAAATCAAACAGTAAATTTAAAAACATCTCATAAACATGTCTTGCAAGATAACCATAATAATAGTATAGCATAGCATAAGAGTGTGTCAAAATATACTGTTGGAAATAATACTGAGAGGGGGGGGGGTGAATCAGTATTATCACATTAATAAAACTTTTTCATTTCCATAACCAGATTCATATATGCTACTTCCACAACTTCTTATGATAAGTTAATTGAGTGCATTAGAACATTATCAACCATATGATCAGTTAACAGATGCAGTAACATAGAATAGATCATCACACATAAGGCACACACATGAACACCATGATATAAGGTGGAAACCCAATGCGGGAGAAAACCACCTGCTGCAAGTCATCTCAATCTTCTTCTTAATAAGAAAATCCTTTTACAATACTTTGTACTGGTGCAGCCTTGTACCAGTACGGGAGCTACAACCCCCTTTGCTCTTGTACTAGCCGATCCATTTACTAGTACGCAGGCTACTACCTGCTACAATGATTCAAAGATTTCCTTTGTACTAGCTAATCCATTTACTAGTACGCAGGCTACTACCTGCTATAATACTCCAAAGATTTCCTTTAGCTCTTGTACTAGCTTAGATACTAGTACGTAGGTGCTGACCTACAACCTTCTCGCCTCTAGGTACCACATTTCATCAATTTTCATACTGGATACACTGAAGCACAACACATAATCTGAAAGGGCCACATTTCATCCAATTTTCATACTGGACCCAATAACCATATGAAGCTCATAATCAAACAACCTTCTGAATCACCCAATCACTAGATCAATACATATACAATGAGAGTCATCAACCAGATCTAGTTCATCATATCACATAAAGATATAATCAATCACTTTTCAGACTGCTGTTACCAGAACATGATATCAGACATCAGACAAAACCCAGATCACAGAAATGATAGACATGTACAGCAAAATAGATCTCAAGAGAGGTACGCAGCTTCACATTATAACAGCTGCGTATAAGTACGCATTGTATTCAACTGTTTCCCTGCGTATGTGTGCACTGCGCCTTACTGTCTCCCTGCGTATGTGCGCTCTGTCTCCAATCAAATGCCTGCACCCCTCCGCAACTACAGTGCTTCTTCTCCTGCGTATCTGCGCACCTGCAGCGCTTCTGTGCCTGCGTATCTCCGCACTTTTCTTTCACTGGACCAGCGTACCTCCGGGTATAGATAGTTTCGAGACTTCAAGAACAACCCAGACAGTCAGATCTACAGATCTGAACATGCGCCGAAGAGATCTCAATCCATCAGTAGATTCTCCTTACTTAGATCTAGACATCTCTCATAACCCATCACAAGAACTTCAGATCTAGCTTCTTAAGATATTCAACCCAAGCACACTAAGCCAAATGATCTCCTCTTCTTTATATAGGCAAGCTCTTCCTTAAATCAAGGATCATGGGGTTCAATAATAATAATAAAATAATCAATACCACGGACCAAAACCATGATAACCCAATACTGTTGGCTAAATACCATGAGAAAACCCCATGTGTGGGCGCTTAAATGCCTTGGAATGTGTGCACTGGGGGTACGCACCCCATGAATGGGTTTCCTGCGGGTATGTACGCACTTTATGTAACACTGGCCTGCGTGTACGCACCTTATGTAAGGTGTACTTGCGTACCTCTTATTTTCTCCAATATTTGATAGCTGATCATCAATCTCTGCTACTGTCCTGTTGTACACAAGCTCTGCTACTGTCCTGTTGTATAGTGATCCATCACCTGAATAGGTTGCCATCAAGGACAACACTTTAGCCATAATGCCAACAATCTCCCCCTTTGGACTTGATGGCAAAGCTTACTTGTGAACTGCCATCTGATCTCTTTTGCTGTCCGGTAACCCATGCATTCTATCACATCTGATATATCTTCTGAATGTATACAAGTGAGATGATCTTCTATGAGAGGGTTGCCATCAAGTACAACACATGCATCATAATGCCAACACTAGATTGCTAAATCTTAGCAATCAATACATGCACAACTCTACTCTTAGCATATAGACTCCAATTTACTCATCTAACTAGGAGACATGACCATGCCACTCTAGCTAACTTAAATCTAAGTCATCTGGCTCATGTGGAAAATTGAATTACTTAATTTGACTAAGGCACAAGTCAAATTTGAGCATTTTATTACTACATTTCTAAAATAGCCATCAAAGCCCATATGAAGAACATAAAGGGTTTGATGAGGAAAAGGATGAGAAAGTCACAAATTGAAAAGGTTTTGGAAGAGTTGGAAGAAACCTTGGCAAGGATAAAAGAGAGAAAATGACTAAGAAGGAGGTTGAATTAGGCCAACAAAATATTATTCCAAAAGTAATGGGAAAAATAACTACAAGAAATCAAAGTTTATAGAATCCATTGAGTGGTGGATCTCTTAAAACTCTAGGTAAGTAATGAATATAGGCTCTTGTAATTGTAGGGGAATAGGCAATAAAGAAAAACTAGAATTAAAAATGCATCTAGTCAAAAATTATTCAATCCTCCTACTCTTACGAGACTAAATTAGAGGCAAAAGAAGCCACCTTTAGGAGCAAAAAGTTTTGGAAAAGCATTGAACGACAAAATGATTAGTACCAAAGGGACTTCAGGGGGGCTATGTACTATGTGGAAAAATTCTCTTAGGAAGGTAAGATATAGTCAATTTTCTCATCATTAGATTCTCACTTCTCTTAAAAAAATGCAATTGAGTAAAGAGATCAACTTAGCTAATGTTTATATGTAATTTTCTTATGTAGAAAAAAATAATTGTTAGGACTCTCTAAACGCCCAGAAAGTAATGAATCAATATTGGACGAATAATGTATTGGTGAGCAAATTCAAAACCATCCTTAGTAAAAAGGAGAAAAGGTGAGAAGGTATTATTTGAGTTCTTTCCATAGAAAGGATGAAATATTTTATTTCCTCCTAGAATTTAATAGACATGAAACCCCATAGATGAAAGTACACTTGCACTTGGGCACATTGCAACAAGACTAGATAGATTCTTGGTTCATAGCTCATTTTTGTAAAGTGATTATGCAACTTCTTCTAAAGTCATACCATGGGAAACCTCTAACCATAATCCCTATTATACTCCAATTTAAAGATATTATTGAATATGGCCTATTCCCTATTTCATTTACCCCCCTTTGGCTTCAAAATAATATGGTGATGGGCATTATAAGGAGATTTTGGAGTAGGTAGGTGATTTGATCACTTTTACATATTTGGGAGAATATATTAAAAAACACAAAGAAGGTTCCTAAGGAATGGGAAATAACACTATCCTTCCCTAGAAATTGAGGTTCAAGCAAGCCGAGAGTGTATAGAGAGGATCCAATAAAAACTAAACAAGAATAGGTCATAAGGAAACGTTAGTAGAGGAACAATAGGCATGTCAAAAATATGAAAAATCCCTTCAATTGGAGGAAATAAACTTAAGATTGAAGTCTAGGAGTTTATGGCTTAGAGCAAGGGATAGGAACACAAGTTACCTTCATAAGCAAGCAAGAGCAAGGATATGGAAGAATAACATCAAGGAAATATCAACAGGTAATGGAGAAACTATAAATACATTTGATAAAATTTAAGAAACAACTTATTGTAATTTTGAGGACCTTTGCACTAAAAATGAAGGAAATGGACAAAAAATCACAACTACTATGTTGGAACAGATTCTGACATCGATCACTTTGGAAGAAAACAAGGTGCTTATGCAAGAGCTGTTTAAGGAACAAATTTAAATTTTATCTGGTTTGAAGCTGATAAAGCTCCAAGGCTAGATGGCTTCTCTGTTTATTTCTATAGAGAATTTTGGAGTACACTCAAGTTTGACCTCATTACAATGATACAATATGTTCAAAGAACTTATTGAATGACCCAAAAGAAGTGAATCCATAGTTTTTCACAAGGTTTAGATCGATTTCTTTATGCAACGCTTCGTAAAAAAATATCACTAAAATTATATCAAATAGACTTAAACTATTGCTTCCTAAAATCACATAAAAAATCAAGGAGTGTTCAGAGAAAAAAAGATAAATAACTAACAATATCATATTAGTATAGGAAGAAATTCATGAAAAGAGAGCTAAAGGTGATAAAGGAATGATAATAGATTTTAGGTTTTTGTGGTTGGGATGGTTAATTAATGGAGGAAGATCCACAAATTTGAGAGTTTTAATAGATGTTTCAGAACTACTAGTTAGGTCCATCTTCAAGACTTGAGAAAATATGAAGAGCTAGTGGAGAAATCTTTCCCAGGTTTTGGATGTTGGTGTTAAGAGGACTATTGTCACGATTTACAAATTCCTTTTGAAGGGCATCCTTAATATCCTTCTTGTTGTATTCAAGATTGTTGAATACCTTAATTAGGTGTTCTTTTTCTTTTGCCTGATGGTTTGTACAAGATATTTTGAAGGCTCTAGAAGCTAAGGTTTTAATGACACCAATCTTCTAAGAGGTATGGTGATGAAAGTCTGCATGTAGGTAGTTTTTTATGTGTGTTTTCTTTTGGTAAACCATGTGACCTAGTTGTCCATTAGATTTACTCATGATAAGGACATCCAAGAAGGTGATGCAACTGTTTTCTTTGGTTTCCGTAGTGAATTGGATGTCTGTAGAGATGCTATTGAGGTGTTGTAGAATTTTCTAGAGTTCCTCCTTACCATGCGACCAAATAACATTAGTGCCATGAACAAATCTTTTCCAGTTTTTATTTATTTATTTTTGATAATAAGTGTTAAGAGCCCTACTTTCAAACTTTTCCATATAAATGTTTGCCACTACATGTGAAACTGGATATCCCATCACCACCCTGCTAGTCTGCTCATAAAATTCTCCTGTAAAGCTAAAAAAAATGGACTTGAGACATACTTTGGAAAGCTTTGCTATTACTAGGTTAACCACTTCTTTAACAACTTGCACCACCTCATTAAGTGGGATTTTAGTAAAGATGGATCACCAAATGAATAGTTATTTAAATAGACATGTAAAACAATTTTGTTTAGGTGAAATATTCCCTCCTCTTTGATGTTATTCAGATTCTTCATGACCGCAGTTGTTACAGATAGAGCATTCTATTTCATTTTCAAGAAGAGAAAAGTTATTGTAGGTCCTTTTCATGATCCCTATCACATTCCTTTGATTTCATGCTTCTCTAGTCATGATGGTCTTGTAAGGAACACATTGAGTAGCTTTGTGTCCAAAGTTATGATATGAAAAACATTGGCCATTAAAGAAGTTCCTACGATTATCGAATCTACTGACTTGGTGATTGTAGTTTCTATTGATATTAATTCTTGAAGTAGATTGAGTGTGATTTACCTGAGGTTGGTTGTAGCTTCTCTTCATCCTTGAAGTAAATTGAACCTGATTTACCTGGTTGTCTACTTTATGCCTTTGCTGACGATTGTCAAACCGTTCACTGATTTTTGCTGCATCAAGATAGCTTTTAGTGGAGGTTGATGAGTTCTGTGCTTGAGATGCTTCTTTAGTATATCCAAGACCTGTATTTATCAGAGGAGAACATTGTACTTTGATAATTTCATTTAAGTCTTCTGATCCTTTAGAAAATCTAAGCTTGAGAGCTTTTGTTTTATCAATATCCTTTCTTAGACTCACAATTTCACATTCTAGTTTTTCATTGTGTTTTTCTCTTTCAGCAAGTTGGAATGTCAAAGTATCTATAGTCATATTCTTTTCTTCTAAATAGATTTTGAGTTTAGAGATTTCTTCATAAAGGTCATCTTCATCTAAAGCATCCAAGAAATCATTATCTTCAAAAGCCATCAGAAGTCTATAGTCATTACTATTTTCATCTTCAACACTATTTGATAAACCATCGCTAGCTTCATGCGTATAGTAGCTTTTCTTACTTACACTTTGTTTTCTATTCCGTTTTGCAGATTCCTTACCTTTATCAAACTTATATTTATGAGGACATTTGGCACCGACTCTTCCAGAAGTAAAACATTTGAAAGGTAGTTTACCTCTGAATCTTCCGGAACCCCATTGAAGGTTCTTGACAAAGTTTTCTTCTTCTTCTCCTTCTGAAATATGTCTTGATTCATTGAGTTCTTCTTTTCCTAAAGCTTTAAATGCGACTTCTCTCATATTTGATGGGCCTCCTTTTCTCATCTCGAAAGTAGTTATGATTCCGTGCAGTTGAGTCATAGTAATAGTCTGAAGATCTTGCTTTTCTTCTATGGTAGATACTTTTGATTCAAACTTAGCAGACAAGGATCTTAAAACCTTTTCCACTAAAGTAACTTCTTTTATCTCTTCACCCAAATTCTTCATGCAATTAACAATCTCGTCTATACGTAAGAAGTAAGTAGCTATACTTTCATCATTGTGCATTTTGAGAGTTTCATATTGAATTATGAGATTTTGTAGTTTTGCACGTTTTACCTGAGAGTCTCCTTCATAGCTTAGAATGATTTTGTCCCATATTTCTTTAGCGGATTTGACCTGCATAACTTTGACAAATTTAGATTGTGACAAACTTCCCAATAATGTAGTGACAGCCTTGGCATTGGTTTCATATTGCTTTTTGCCTGCCGCATCTGTAGGAATTGCTGATGGAAATGTATATCCTCCTTCCACGATTTCCCAGACATCTGTTCCAAGAGATTGAAGATAGGCTGTGGTTCTTACCTTCCAATAAACGAAGTTGCTTCCGTCAAAGATTGGTGGTCTGATGGATCCCTCTCTTTCTTGATTACTCATGATGATGGATCTTCCTTCAAGCGATGAAGCTTCTTCTGAAGGACTTGCTCTGATACCAATTGTTGGAAATAATACTGAGAGGGGGGTGAATCAATATTAACAAGTCAATAATTTTTCAATTCCATAATTAGATTCATATACGCTACTTCAGTTAATGGAACTTGTGTGTATACGCAACTGGGTTTAAGGCAACTAGCATATATCCTGCAAACTTGTGATTTAGTTAATTCATCATAAGTTGATCTTTAATCAGTGCATCAGAACCATATAAACAGTGACCAAGTACAGTAAAAACAGAACATATAATCACACACATGAACACAAGATATAAGGTGGAAACCCAATGTGGGTGAAAACCACCTCCTGCAATCGTCTCTACCTTTTTAATAATAAGAAACTTCTTTTTACAATTTTTGTGCTGGTGCAAACTTATACCAGTATGCAGGCTTCTACCTATAGAAGGATACAACCTTCTCTCGTTCTCCAGCTTCTCCTAGAAGGGAGCTACAACCCTCTAGCTCTTGTACTAGTTGATATGTTTATTAGTACGTAGGTGCTAGCCTACAGAAGGCTACAACCTTCTCTTTTCTTCCAGGGACCATGTTTCATAAATTTTCAGACTGGATCCATCAATAACATCATTCAATCATCAAATATATCTGTACCAATCGATCTCCTTTGCACCAACCACAACTGAATCAATCAATCACTATGACAACCCTTCAATCTGATCTTTTAGAATGTTGTAACCAAAACCCAGAACACTGCAATAGCAAATAGAAGCAGCTAAGACTTATTTTTATAAGGTATACGCTACTTCCATGTGTCGAACCTGCATCCATACACTCTTTTCTCAAGGCGAACCTGCGTACAGATATGCAAATCAAACTTAAGATGTATACACTGTTTTAATATGTAGAACCAGCGTGTATACACACCTTTTCTAAATTGAACTTTTGTACAGATCTGTAAATGATGATTTAAACATTACAATAATTCCAGACTTCAGTTATACCTAGATCATCATATTTACAGACTACAACATGCACCAGTTATTCAAATAAATGATTAAACCACATAAAGATACTTCACTTCAAGCCTTAAGATCTTGACCCATCATTAGATCTTATCTTTCATTGAGCGCCAAAGTTCATCCTTGGTTAAAATCCAGCTATGCACCATAACCCAATAACTTGTACACTAGATCTTGCTCTTCATCAGTGATTCAATACTTGAGTACCTTGGCCTAATGATATTCTCCTCCTTTTATAGTTTTAGGCCTTTCTTAATACCATGGTCCAAAACCACTTAGGACCAAATACTAGGGGTCAATACTTCGGACCAGATACCTTGGACCAATACCATGGATCAAATACCACAGACCAAAACTTAATTTTCCAACATGTATGCGCCTTTCCTTCTGTGAAATTGCATGTGTATGTTATATGCACCTTTTGGTCTGTAAACCCGCGTGTATACACTCCTTTTTCAAGGTGAATCTATGTATACCTTTCTCTGATCATTAAATATTTGCTATTGACCTACTGCACTATGATCTATCATCTGAGTGAGTTGCCATCAAGGACAACACCTGTATATGAATTAAAGTATTGAGTATTGAATGCAAACTTCACTATCTCCTTTCCCTCAGTATTTGTGATTTTGAAGTTCTTTATCTCGTATAATCCAATTTGAAAAGGAAGAATGGGTTATGGTGATTTCTTCTTCCTGTACAAAGTTGCTTACAACCTTGTGGTGGGATGATATGACACTTATTGCATGAAAGTATTATCAGTGGCATACCTTGATAAAACATGTAGTGATTTCTCTCCGCCAAACACTCTAAGGAAGGTGCCACCTGGTGAGGCATACCAATTTGCAATCTCTGCTAGTGCCTCCATTGCTCCTCATGACATGCAAGGTGGTTCTTCTTCAAAGATGAGATTGTAGAGAGGGTTGATGAAATGGTCAGTTAGTTGTTCCATTACTCCTCGATGACTGTAATCCAATAACAACTTGCAATAGATATGCATGATAGTTTCTCGTGGTGTCCATGTCCAGTTCATGTCAGCAAAATGATGTTGAGCACTGATTGCATCCAGTAAATATGTGGACATATAAAACCTTGCTTGCTCACCCTCCAGAGGACTCCGGGCCTGTGCTATATGGGCTCTTAACTATCAAGCCAACATATCTGACCAGTTGAACATCGTACCCTCATTCAGAACCTGGTTCAATAATATTTTCCACCCTCCAGGAAAGGTCTCTGTGCTCTGCTGACCATGGATCTTGCAAGCTATGATAACCAAGAGTTGGTAGGCCTTTATGAAGGAAATTTTCTTGTACGAATGGGTGGGTGTTTCAAGGGTGTTTGTCGAAACTTTGATTTCTCTTTCACCCAACCTTTAAGAATATATCTTGTATTCATATAGTTGTTGGTGGCATAGAAAAATGAGTCCCTGAGCTTCACTGGCTTGGGCAAGTGATACATGTGCTGATAATATTCTGCTAGAAAGGTAGCAAGTTTTTGTCTTTTGGCACTACTCAATGTCATGGTCTTCTCATCAATGTGCGAAAAAATCCAGCTGATGATATATACACATGGGAAGGATGGATATATGCAACCAACCTTGTGTAGTCTTGACTGTCAAATACTGAGATAAACCTTCCAATCCTCTAGATCTGTCTTAAGGTTCTTTATTGAAAGAGATTCATTAAGGTGTTTCCATGTTAGTGTCGACCCCTTTTCTATAAAAAATTTAGTGTTTGCATACACTGGCAAGTCTACTGGTGTTTTCTCAATTGCTTCCTCAATATTACTTTTAGTTGCCTCTTTTGAAGTAGTTCTCTTTGGTGCCATGGTAACAATGAATTCTGGAGAGAAGTGCTTCACAAATGTGGTACATGTGGGACAAAAAGGACACTCATGGAAAGAAAATATTAGTCTTTTACAAATTTACCTTCAAAGCATGATAAAAAAAAAAACCAAGAAACTAATGAGAGAGATTACACAATTTTCATCATAAAGAAAGGGAGACTGGTTGTGGGAACTACACACAACACAGTCCCACCAGTGAAGGGTGCAGTTTGAGGTTTGAGACTATGTAATGCACAGTTCATATTGGGTAGAGACTGGGAGAGATTGCACATTGTGTAGTATTAGTGACTACGGTGACAGGCTGATCCATGGAACTACGCAATGCGCAGTTGGGCTAACCTCTACTGCGCACTGTGTAGTGCTAGAGGCCAAGCTCTCAGCTTGAGCCTTAGGATTACACAATGCCTAGCTAGGCAAGGAAAAATCTAGCCAAGGAAAGTGCAAATATTCCTGGTGGAAGTTTGAAAAATGAGCATAAATAAGTGATGATGTGATCTTGAGTGAAAAATTGACTAAGTATGAGTAAATCAATGTAGATCAAGTTTAGAAACTAAAAAAACAAAGGAAAATCAAGTATGTGAGGAGAGTCGCCGCAACAATGACCATCGATGCAAAAACAGGAAAACTGATGCAATACTTGTGAAAGGAAAACGACAACCTAGAAAAACACTTCTAAAATTTAATTTAAGTTGAAATGGAAACAACCGTGAAGAGAAATAAGTAAAGCAAAATGACCAAAAGTGATAGAAAAAGCAGCAAAGATGACAAAAGAGAAACTCACGCAGAGAAGAGACGACGACAACACCAAAGGTTCCTTGATCTCCTTGGGAATGCTATAGCTCTAACATTAAATGTACAAATGAGATCTAGAGGCATTGATTAAATATATTTGAGCAAATTAGGATTTATGTTGCACACACCTAAAATCAAGGAAAAACCAACACTTGGCAGAAGTTTCTAAAAATAACGAGTTTGCCTCCTTCAAGATAATAATAATGGATCCATATTCTTTAGGGATTATTTTTTCCTTTTTAGCTTTTTTCTTTTTTGATTTTTTTGGGGAAAATTTCCATGCATGCTACCAAGAAAGAATGCGCAATTATGGGGAACTAGGAAACTTTTTGTCTCAATGCACTGTGCAATTTTTGAGCTCAATGAGGGATTGCACAATGTTTTGGCTCAATACTAGGATTTCTTCCATGCCTACGTAGTTTATGAGCTCAAGGCTGATTTACAATCTGAACTACACAATTCCAATCATCAAGGCTACATTTTCTCAAGAATTGTGCAGTTTCTGAAGGCAAGCCCATAACCGTTGTGTGACCAAGTTAGGAGGTTAGCTTGCGACTTAGGAAGATCAAGTAAGTGTGGAATCATGCAAACAAAAGCACAAATGAAAAATGTAAGTCTCAATCAAAACACGAATACATGAAACAATACAATATAAGCTCCCGTGGATAGGAAGGAAGGCTCCAAAATCAAAGCTTAGGAAAATTTTTGGAGGGTGGGTTTAACCACTATGACATTGGTGACACACTGGTAGAACTCCAGCTCTTTGTATGAATCTTGTCTCATGAAAAATAATTCTAAATCTTATGGAAGTATTGTTCTGTTTATTGATTGTCACAACTTCTTCACTTAGCTTGAGTTAAAGATATAGCCCCTACCATTATCTTCATTGGCAACATACACACCAAGCCAAGTCAGACTGAGTTATTTTGATTATGGATGAGGACTATATAAATGCACAAGTAAAATAAATTTTCAGAGTGTTATTCTTCATCTCTGGTGTTGCTCTGCTACCAACATGCCTAAACAATACCCCGACAAAGTCACTTCAGGAACACAAGCATTGCTCTGCTACCAACGAGCCTAGACAGTACGTTGGTGGAATTGCTTACTTCACCTCTCTGTGAAGGAAGCCTTTCTCTTATTTCGCCCTTTATTTCATTTTCATTTTTTTCATTTTTATTTGTTGAAAGAACTATGCATAGGAACTTATTTATTTCGTGGGGAAGAAGAGGGATCTTGAATTATTGAGAGAAGAAGAGGTTGACCCTTAAGAGAAGGATATTTGTATACACCTATGACATACTCGTTAAGGTTTTCAGCCCCTCTTTACTATACTTGACTTAGTTGACAAGGATTAACTGAAAAAAATAGAGGACCGAATAGAGTAGGCAGTACTAGTTAAAAGTGCAAGCATCGTGATTTCACTGTGACTTTCTATGAAAGGAATGTATTTTTAATCAGAGTATCATCGACTAAAAGAGATGCAAATTTCACATAAAGAGAGAGAATAAACATATAACCAAGCATTGATATCAGTATAACTTCCTCTAGGAATTCACTCTGAGAATCCAAACACGGTCTCATGCATAAGCTACCCTATTACTGAAAAGAAAGCAAATAGAAGAAAAGTGTGGGGTGAAAAGAAAATCAAAGAAACAAAGAAGAAAAGAAAAAAACTACTCCTACTCCTAACCTAATAGTGAATAGGCTAGACTTACATGAAATGATACTTCCAATGCAGCCATCGATGCATTAGCTGGCCTATGTATGCGAGGAAATGCATGTTAAGAAATATATACAAGCACAACAGTAAACGACAAAGATAGGACAATGCAAACCAAAACGTTCAAAATTTGGAAGTACACGTAGAAAAGTAAGAATGAAACGCTTATGAAAGACATTCTATGGGTGCATTATGGTGTTTAGACACACTACTATCTAAAGACTTACAAGAAAAAAATTTCAAACTACGGAAACATACAAACATAAAGAAAGAATAAAATTTTCATTTTGCAACCATGCTCGCCACGTACGACTCCTCCAATGACTGAGTGATAGGATCATGTGGTAAGATGGAGGACACAAAAATCATAAAACAAATTGATTTTCAATGTGCACGATAGAGTGATGGGGATGCTGGAAAGATTCAACACATTTCTAATCAGAAGTGGAATTGACCTCAAGACTACAAGTACCTGACATAACCATCATTTCAGGATGAAGTTCCTTGACAACATGGGGAAGTTCCAATTCACCAGAAGATGGATCATCAAAGACTGTTGGCATGGAAAGATCAACAGTGGAAAAATCATAATCATGATCAAATGAATCAATAAAAATATCATGACAACCACAATCAGAAAGTTCAAGATTACAAATAGAGGCATCCTCATGATTTGATGAACCATAAAGAGGGGATGATGGAGAATGAGAATTTTCACCCTCTATATGTATACAAAGATAAGATGAGAGATTAGAAATATCAGGGAGAACAGATTTGTCCTCTTTGCATTCGGATGAAAAACTGACATTCCATGTGTTTTGAGAATGATCGGAAACTGATGCATCACAATATTAATAGGGATGAAAGGATCATGGAAAATCTTAGGATAATGAGCGAGAGGTGTGGAATGAGAAGAATCACCCTTCACATCAGATTCTTGTTCAGCTATGGTCTCCCACATATAATCATCGTAAATGATATCGCAAGTTGACTGCTTAACAATAACTCCATCCACAACTTGATCCCCATGAACATCAAAATAAGGATTCAAAATAGATGAATACAACTAGTCACAGTTCATAGGATCAAAGGAACCAAATGATGGAGGATGAGGAGCTAACAATTCGTCGTAACCTGTTGGATACCGATTGTCATTGATGTCAATATGGCAATATTCGAGGAGCAAAAGGAGCCAAGAGGAGCAAAACAGAGGATGCAGATAGCCATCGCAACAACAGAGGAACAAGCAGAGCTATAAGGAAGCAGACAGAGCCATTAGACGAGCAATGGGTGCATTTATATTATCGGGAGCTATCGGGCCACAAAAGAATTATATGCATGAAGATACAGGCAGAGGAGCATATATCATACATATGTGTTTTTACACTATTGGAGGCACAAAACCTTATATATATATATATATATATATATATATTCTATCAGGCTGTAAAACCCATGTATGCATGCTTTAAAACTATTGGAGGATAGAAAGCCCATATACATAGGCTTAACACTATTGAAGGCGAAAGACTTGGCTCTAGGGAAAATACACTATCTGAGGTGGATTGCGGACTTGAAACTCTATACATGGGAGCATTGAGTTGTATCGGGTCCGGCACATCACATGCTATGAGGGGTCTACGTTAACTTCGAGCCCTAACCCTGTGTGACTTTCGATCATTGATAGCGAGTATCGCATTGGCACTTCGAAAGTGGGAGCTACAATATGTCAAGTGATCCATTGCGATCGCCGACAGCGATATCACATTGGACCTTCGCCAGGGGCAACTCTCGACTGCGATGCATATCCACGCAGACTCGCTGCACATTACAAATATGACTTAATCTATGATCGCATCCATCACATATCGCACGCCGTAAAGCCTTGCCACATTGGAAGCACTGACTACGATAGGCTGTGGACCCAATGGGCATATTAACTATGGTTTAATACCATATCGCATCCAGTCCATCGGAGCAGTGGAGGATTGGCCATCAGTCATCGGTAGAGTCATGGGTCCGATATATAAAGGACCCCTGAGAGTCACGAATCGCCAATTGTGATTTAAGCGCGCACCTGATATAGGAATAGGTGCGATTCTAATATTTTGTGAAGTTCGCCTTTTAGTCTGTTTGACTATTTTTCTCATATTCTTTTTGTAATGGAATGTCTAGCTTGCGTGGGGTGTTTCAATCTGGAAGGCTTACGATGGGTGTTCCGATGGTTCAGAAGGATAAATGTTAGTGAAAAGGGGTGAATCATGGCAATTATGATTGCGATTGGGACAAAACATCTCCATTTAATTGAAAGAACTCTGTTTATGCCGCAATCATTGCCAAAAGGAGCACTGCTATGGTAAATCGGGAGGATGTGTTCTCCGTGGATCATTTGGACCAGTCTAATGAATACGTATCCCCAGAAAATCAGTGAACTTGCACAGTGTAGAGGAAGATGCAACGATTGAGGATGAATCCTAAGAGGTGGTGTAAGCGGAAGCGAATGGACAGAGGCATGGGAATGTATAAAACAGTAAAAACAGAGAACTGTGCGTGCTGTTGTTGTGGTGAAGAACCAAAGTGTGAGGTAGCAAAAGCAATAGAGGTAGAAGAGGCAGTAGAAGCAATGAACACTATAGAGGCAACAGAGGCAGGAGAGTAGGAGTGAGAGAACCTCAGCTGAATAGAGTGTAGCAGCATACCAATTTATACCAAGGTTGGGTTGGAGCCTCAAAACTGAACAGGACTGAAGTCATTGGGGGTAGGTGCTCCTAATTGCAGAACCATTGCAAAACATAGTTGGTGCTCTGGAGGTTAGAGCTTCATTGAAGTCCAAGTTGGAGCTTGGCAACTATCCACAATCAGATATATACTTTTATTGTATTTATTTCATTGCAATATCTTGGGTTTTAATAAAAGCATTAATTCCAACTGTTGATTTCTGTGTTCTATGTATACATATACATATCTATGTATGCTTTTGGCTATCACTAGAACAATTAAAAAAAGGGAAATACTGATTCACCTCCCTCTCGGTATTTCCAACAATTGGTATCAGACCCAGCTTCTTCATACTAGCCTAATAGCTTGAAGAAGGATCCGCAACCATGATGAGAAATCATGAAGCATCAGGAAGACCTCGTTTGTTCGATGACACTAACTTTGGTTTCTCGAAGAAAGGAATGACCTTCTACTTAATGTCCCTTGGAATTGAAATCTAGCATTTTGTTCAAAATGAATACCAAATGACTTCCACTCTTCCAACAGACCCAGACGAGAGGAAATCCTACATCGCAAATGCAAAGGCCTTGAACTCCATCACTAGTGGAATCACTGATTCCGAGTTTACAAAAGTCATGCACTGTACCTTTGCCAAAGAAATGTGGGAGAAGCTAGTTCACTTGTATGATGGAGACTCAAAAGTCAAAAAGGCAAAGCTTCAAACTCACATAAGACAATTTTAAAGTTTGAGGATGGAAGATAAAGAAGATATTGCAGCATACCTCCTCCAAGTAGCTAAAGTGGTAAATTCCCTGAAAGGATTGGACAAAAAAAATGAAGAAAGTACCATTGTTCAAAAGGTATTAAGGTCTCTTCCAAACATATTTGACTCCAAAATAAGCGCTATAGAAGAAGCAAAGGATCTAGATACCCTCAAAATGGATGAACTCCATGGAATTCTCACTGCTTATTAAATGAGGAAAGGTGGCCCAAGCTCCGAAGATGTAGCATTCAAGGCCTCAAAGTCAAAGAACGGGAAAGAAAGGAATGACTGTAGTGATGAGTCAGATGTGGAATTCAAATTGGCTCAATTTGTACGAAAGCTGAAGAGAGGATCTAAGCTTAAAGGCAAGTATCCTCTTATCTGTTTTAAATGTGGTAAAATAGGTCATTATGCAGCAAGATGTCCTCATAAACATGACAATGATGATGAAGGAAATTCTAAAAGAATGGTGCACAAAAAGAAAGGGTTCAATAAGAAAAACTTCTTCTCCAAGCAAGATGAGTCTGATGAGGATGAGTTTATGGTCATCAAAAAGAAATCAGATGAGGAAAGTGATCATGATGAAAGCCAAACAACATTATTCATGGCACTCACAGATGATGATGAATCAAGGCTGGAGGGAAATGTAGATGAACTGTTAATAAGATCCATTGAAGAAAATGAGAAACTACGGAACAAAATCATTTCTCTCAAAGTGGAAAATGAGGAAATAAGAAGGAGAGAAGATCTCTTGGGAGCAAAGCTTAAAGAAAAAGAAGAGACTTGTGAAGAACATGAGGCCAAAATAGTGTCTCTGAGAAAGGAGTTGGAGAAAATTAAAAAGCGCTGTAACAACTCTCAAATACTTGAGACTATTATGAAAAATCAAAAACCTCAACATGACAAGTCTGGAATAGGTTTCAAAGGAGAATCCTCAAGCACTAAGAATAGTGCGAAAAGCTATGGCGATGCACTTTCTTGCAATCCAAAAGATGAAAAAGTATGTTATCAAAAGTGCATCCCATATCCCAAGAATGAAGAGAGAATTACTCCAAAGAAGAATGTGGAGTCGAATCATGGACACTACAACAAATACAAACATGTACTCCACCAAGGGCCCATCACAAATCCAAAGAATGAGGGAGGAGTAATTCCCAGGAAGGAAATCGACTCAAACCATGGTTGCTTTAATAGGTACAAAACCATCTTTCTTGGACACTACTTTCATTGTAAAAACTTTGGTCATCAAGCCATACATTGTATGGCTCGCAGAAGTGAAAATAAAAAGCTAAAGGATTGAATAATCAACTCATATGACCCCAAAAGGCAGGGACAAATCAAAACCTTCAATTCATTTGATCCCTTGACCAAATTTGACCTGATTTGCTCTTTTTGCTACAATAATGGACACTATGAACAAGACTGCCCACTCAAAGGAAGAAAGATGAGTAGCAAGAACTCCAGCATGGATAAATGCGGCTTGGCTCTATATGCTCAAAATAATGGAAACCATTAGTTTGTGGATAGTGGGTTCCCCAGACACATGACAGGCGACAGAAGGAAGTTTGTCTCACTGAGCAAAAAGGAAGGGAATGTGTCCTTTGGAAGTGGATTTGGCAGAATTGTAGGAAAAGGAACTGTTACTCTAATCAATGTAAAAGGAAAAGATCAATATGCTCTGCTAGTAGATGGGCTCAAACACAATCTCCTGAGTGTCAGCCAAATCTGTGATCAAGGACATAAGTTTGTCTTCAACACCAAAGATTGTGAAATAAGGAACTCTTCTTCGGGGGAACTTGTGGCAAAAGGGGGTAGAACACTAGATAACATTTACATTTTGAACAAGATTAAGGAAAATAAATGCTACCTGAGTCAGACATATGAAAGTTGGTTGTGGCACAAGCGACTTGGACACACAAGCTACGAAAATCTGGTCAATATCAACAAGATGAGAGCTGTACGAGACATCCCAAGGCTGTTCAAACTAAATCAAGGAGTATGTGGTCCATGTCAACATGGAAAGAAAACCAGAACTAGCCACAAGACAAAGGAACTCTCTACATCAAAGCCCTTGGAGATCATCCATGCTGATCTATGTGGACCAACTAGAAATTAGGCACTCCAAGGAGAAAGGTACTTTGTGTTATTTGTTGATGAATATACTAGAATGATGTGGATATATTTTATAAATTATAAATATTAAACTTTTGAATGTTTTAACAATCTAAAAGCCCTTGTAGAAAATGAAAAAGATTCAAAAATTAAGTGCCTCAGAACAGACAGAGGGGGAGAATTCACATCAAACGAGTTTAGTAAGTTCTGTAATATTCATGGAATTAAAAGGGAATTCTCTACTGCTAGAACACCTAAGCAAAATGGGGTAGTTGAAAGAAGAAAATAAACAGTGCAAGAAATTGCAAGAACAATGTTACTAGCAGTTGAAATTCTGGAGAGAAGCAGTAGGGACGACTGTCTATACATTAAATCAAACTCAATTGAGACCAAACTGTGAAAAAACACCTTATGCGTTATGGAAAGGAAGACCAACTTCAGTAAAGTACTTCAAGATCTTTGGAAGCAAGTGCTTCATAAAAATCAATGATGGCTCACCAGGAAAGTTTGATTCTCGGGTTGATGAAGGAATATTTCTTGGATACTCTACAAGGAGCAAGGCTTAAAAGTGCTACAATTTTCGACTGAAGAAAATAGTGGAAAGCATTGATGTAAAGGTTGATGAAGGACTTCTAGAAAAAGAAATTGAAGAATATGAAGATGATTTTTTCATTGAAGAAGAAGAACCTAAGAAGAAGAACCTGAAGAAGAAGAAATAAATGAGGAAGAAGAAGAGGAGAAAGAACCACTTCATACCCCTTCAAAGATGAAGTTTGTCCAAAGAGATCATCCAAAAGAGTAGATTATTGGCAACAGAGATGAAGGTGTGCAGAACCAAAGAAGGAAAACAATTACACCTAAGAGAAAAGTCATTTCCCTTCTATCTATGATAGAACCAGAAACATTTGCAGAAGCAAGTAAGGATCCTCATTGGGTAAAAGCCATGGAAGAAGAAATGTCCCAAATTGAGAAGAAAAAGACATGGGAGCTGGTACCTCATCCAATGGACAAAAAAATAATAGGAACCGAATGGGTGTTTAAAAATAAAATGAATGAGGAAGGATAGGTTATCAGAAACAAGGCAAGGCTTGTCTGCAAAGGCTATTCACAAATTGAAGGAATTGACTTTGAAGAGAAATTTGCACCAATGGCCCGTATGGAAGCTACCAGGATGTTCTTGGCATTTGTTTACTCAAAAGGATTCAAAATCTATCAAATGGACGTGAAATCAACATTTCTAAATGGGGAACTGAAAGAGGAAGTCTACATGGAGCAGCGAGAAGGTTTTGATCTAACAGCAGGAAAGGACTTAGTCTGTAAGCTGAAAAAGGATTTATATGGGTTGAAACAAGCTCCTAGAGCTTGTTATGCAAGATTGGATCACTATCGAAAACAATAAGGCTTCAAAAAGGGAGTGGCTGGAAGTAATCTATACATAAAGACAGATGAAGGTAAGTTACTAGTTTCTCTTGTTTATGTCAATGATCTGATTTTTGCTAGTAATAATGATGAAATGAGCCATGAATTTTCTCAAAGCATGTCAAAAGAGTTTGAGATGTCAATGATAGGAGAGCTGTCCCACTTCCCTGGACTTCAAGTATCTCAAACTAGAGAAGGACTGTGTATATATCAAACCAAATATATAAAAGACATGCTCAAAAATATGGAATGGAGGACTGTGCACCCATGAACACACCTATGGCCACAAACTGCAAACTGAGCAAAGATGATGACTCCCCTCTAGTAGATGCAACTCATTACAGGTCAATGATTGGAGCCCTTATATACTTAATAGCTAGAAGACCAGACATAATGCAGGCAGTAGGAATGGTGGGAAGATTTCAATCTGCTCCCAAACAATCCCACTTATTAGCTGTAAAAAGAATTTTCACATACCTGAAAGGAACTTCTGATTTTGGTCTTTGGTACCTAAAGAGCTCAACACTGACTGTCACTGCATAGATCGATGTTGATTGGGCTGGAAGTATAGATGATCTGAAAAGTACTAGCGGAAATGCGTTCTTCCTAGGAGACTGTTTAGTATCCTGGCTTAGCAAAAAACAATCATCCATATCATTATCCACAGCCGAAGCCAAGTATATTGCTACAACAGACTATTGCACTCAGATACTATGGATGAAGGAAGCTCTAAAAGATGTCGACATATGTACAGATCAGCCAATTACCGTCTATTGTGTCAACACAAGTGCTATCAGTCTTAGCAAAAATCCAGTGATGCACTCAAGAACCAAACACATACCAATCAATTATCATTTCCTCCGTGAGCAAGTAGCTGAACAAAACATCGTCCTGGAATATATCAGTACTAAGGAGCAGATAGCTGATATTTTCACAAAACCTCTTCCTCGAGAAGCATTCGAACATCTGTGTCAAAAGATGGTGGTTATTTCTTTATCATCACTCAAGTTCATTCATAAATATGTAGCAGGACGGGGGGAGAAGTTTGATAGGGGGAGTTCATATGCATTCCTTTGCCATTGATGTCAAAGGGGGAGAGCATAAGAATATTGCCATCAATAACAAAGCGGGAGATTGTTGGACATAGATTGTCATTAATGTCAATATGGCAATATTCGAGGAGCAAAAGGAGACAAGAGGAGCAGAATAGAGGATGCAGACAACCATCACAGCAACAAAGGAACAAGGAGAGCTATAAAGAAGCAGACAGAGCCATTAGAGGAGCAATGGGTGCATTTATATTATCAGGAGCTATCAGGCCACAAAAGAATTATATGCATGAAGATACAAGCGGAGGAGCATATATCATACATATGTGTTTTTACACTATCGGAGGAACACAACCTTAC
>APFE031537675.1:0-24892 GCA_000404065.3 Pinus taeda | reverse complement strand
CATACATGCATGAAGATACAGGCGGAGGAGCATATATCATACATATGTGTTTTTACACTATTGGAGGAACAGAACCTTATATATATATATATATACATTTATACTATCGGGCTGGAAAACCCATGTATGTATGCTTTAACACTTAACAATGTCGGAGGCGGAAGACTTAGCTCTAGGGCAAATACACTATCGGAGGTGGATTGTGGACTTGAAACTCTATACATGGGAGTGTTGAGTTGTATTTGGTTTGGCACATCGCATCGCTATGAGGAGTCTACGTTAATGTCAAAACCTGACCCTGTGAAACTTTCGATTGCTGATAGCGAGTATCACATCGACACTTTGGAAGTGGGAGCTACAATATGTTAAGCGGTCCATTGCGATCGCCGATAGCGATGTCGCATCGGACCTCTGCCAGGGGAAACTCCCGACTGTGATGCATATCCACATGGACCCGCCACACATTACAAATGTGACTTAGTCTATGATTGCATCCGTCGCATATCGCAAGCCGTAAAGCCTTGCCACATTGGAAGCACCGACTGCGATAGGTTGTGGACCTGAAGGGCATATTAACTATGGTTTAATACCATATCGCATCCAGTCCATCGGAGAAGTGGAGGATCGGCCGTCGCCCGTCGGCGGAGTCATGGGTCCGATATATAAAGGACCCCCGGGAGTCATGAATCACCGATTGCGATTTAAGCGCAAACCCAATATAGGAATAGGTGTGACTGTAATATTTCCTGAAGTCTGCCTTTTAGTTTGTTTGACTGTTTTTTCTCATATTCTCTATATAATGGAATGTCTGGCTTGCATGGGGTGTTTTAAGTCAAAATTCTTACGATGGCTATTCCGACAATTCAAATGGCTGAATGTCAGTGAAAAGGGGTGAATCATGGCAATTATGATTGCGATCGGGACAAAACATCTCCGTTTAATTGAAAGAACTCTGTATATGCCGCAATCATTTCCAAAAGGAGCACTGTTATGGTAAACCGGGAGGATGTGTTCTTCGTGGATTGTTTGGACCAGTTTAATGAATCTACGTATCCCCAGAAAGTCAGTGAACTTGCACAGCACAAAGGAAGTTGCAACGACCAAGGAGGAAGCCTAAGAGGCGGTGTAAGCAGAAACGAATGGACAGAGGCATGGGAATGTATAAAACAGTAAAAACAGAGAACTGTTCATGTTGTTGTTGTGGTGAAGAACCAAAATGTGAGGTAGCAGAAGTAGGAGAGGCAGGAGAGGCAACAAAAGTAGTGGAGGCTGTAGAGGCAGCAGAAGCAGCAGAGGCAAGAGAGTAGGAGTGAGAGAACCTTAGTTGAATAGAGTGTAGTAGCATACCAATTTATACCAAGGTTGGGTTGGAGCCTCAAAACTAAACAGCACTGAAGTCATTGGGGGTAGGTGTCCGAAGTGCAGAACCACTGCAAAACAGAGTTGGTGCTCTGGAGGTTGGAGCCTCACTGAAGTCCAAGTTGGAGCTTGGTAACTATCCACAATCAGATATATACGTATATTGCATTTATTTCATTGCACTGTCTTGAGTTTTAATAAAAGCATTAATTTCAGTTGTTGATTTCTGTGTTCCATGTATACATATACATATCTATATATGCTTTTGGCAAACACTAGAACAATTAAAAAAAAAAGGGAAATACTGATTCACCCCCCCTCCTCAGTATTTCCAACATAACCATTAGATTCTTAGTCCAAACTTGCACTGAAATTCTGAGTATGTGGGGTGGGATAATATGGTGGTAGATCAACGAATGAATTATTAAATTATCCCACCTCAGCCTATAGAATTGGAGTTGTTTGATGAGAAGGGGATGGAAGGTCACTTGGAACAACAACCTCATCCGTCACAGATTTAGAAGCTCTAATACCGAGGTATGTTGGGAGAGTTTTGAATGATTCGAGCTCGTGCTTATTTTATGAAACATGAACAAGATATAAGAATTTGTCAACCAAGAAAGACCAATAAACATCATCTTCTATAAATTCAAAGAAAAAATGAATAAAATGATCATGAAAATCCTGGATATATTCATGAGGTGCTTTTAGAAAATTCATAATTTTCTTGCACAAAGTTTTATGACCATACATATCAAAGGCAAAAAACAACTCTATAAAGAGTGAATGGAGTAATTAGGCAATGTGTTACACCATTCTTGTACTTTCCCTTTGAACATGAGAATGAGCAACCTACAACCAACATCCTCATAGTGGATATTGTGCTTTGTGTAGAAATTAGGAAAATGGGCGGTGTACTCAAATAAGGTTGTTTCACCCTTGCCATTAAATTCAAATTGGACAAGTCATCAATAATTCTCATCGACACTTTCAGATTTTTGTGTCTAGAAAAACATGTCAGGGTTATGATTTGGGGAGAAGTCATTAAATGAGTGCAAAAATTCAAAACAAACTTCAAGGGCTCAACATGTCATTTGACTCTCCTTCTAGTGCCTAAAATGTTGACGGTGCTGTACCTGCTAACATTAAGGGGATATCCCGATATGAAGTCCCAACTAGACCTCACATCATTTGGAGTAGGAGTCCCAATAGTGGGTGGTAATGTTATGCCTTAACTAAGAAAATGTGCAGAGTGAAGTACGGTAGCTTTGGTGAGAGCAAGTGTGTGACCCTGCGAAAAGTAAAGTTTTATGAATGAAGGTTCCAACACACGAAGGGAAAAGGAAGTGTGCCCCTTGGAATCCTGTAATAGTATGCAACTTGAAAGGAACATGCGACCACAATGAAATCATGAGTTTACATGCAAAATAGCCCACAAGTTAAGGTGACAAATTAATACAACACACATTCAACAAGATTCATACAAGTGAAAATTAAATAGTTCATAAGCATAAGCATAAGCTAAATAACATACATTGCAAATACAACAAGAATAGTCCTACTATATTCACAACATATGCATAAAAGGATGTAGACTCTAAGTTTTATTATAAGTGAAATTTCCATTCATCCATACATCGTTGATGGAAAACTAGCGTCGATAGTGGAACATTAAAATAAAGAAAATATCCTCCTACAAAGAAGTATACTTGCTCTATGCTACGAAGAAGCCAAGGCTCTTCACAATACTCCCAAGCTCCTTCTAGGGCTAAGCCTAGCCAAAATCTTGGATCCCAAAAGCCCCTTACATGATTTATGAGGTTCTATTTATAACAAGGGAGTGGATAACCCTTCAACTCCCTATTGTGACCTTTGGACTACCCTCATGACTCTTTAACTTCTTTCAAAGGAATCATTACATTACATCATGAATCTTCACATTCCAATATTTAGACTTGGAATTTCACTTTACAAAATAATTACAAATAATATTACATTTTACACTCATACCCATATAAGACAGAATAGGGTAGAGACATCTTGACAACCTAACAAGACAAAATACTATGATGCTTGAGTTTGGGGAAAATCTAGCTCAACAAATTCCACTTGATTCTTCTCAGTTACATATTGGTGCCAAGATTGGTACTGTGCGATGACATCCCCAAATTGTGTGATGACTCTAGCTTGCATGGCATTTGGGTACAATGACTTGTAACTAGTTTTAAATTCCCTCTGAAGCAAGAGAAACATTGTCCTAATTTGGATAGGACCATCGATGTAGTTTTGCATGTTTTGTCTGTTTAGCTCCAAATATTCTTTGGTGGCAATCTCAACTACTCCAAGTACTCTTTGATCTCCCGTTGGACTTGGTTCCTGGGTTTGGCTTTGGTGAGTGATCCAACTGATGGGATCTTGTGTGTTTTCCCCAAAACATCCAAACTGTTGAATAACCAGACATATGAGGCCTGAATGCTACCAAAAAATGAGGCAAGTTGCTTGATGTTCCGAATCAAAATCTGAACTCTCCCTCTCTCCAACTCTACCCATGGCTTCATTTTCTTCACTAAGTCAAGCGGTGCCCCTTTGTATCGCATTGTCCATTCTTTCACATAGCTAATGGAAACTTGTATGTTCTTGAGATTTTTAACAAAATATCTGTTGTGTTGTTGTAGGCCATGCAAATAGATAACTGCTTTATTTACAGTCACAAACTCCTCATAGAGGTTTTGCATGGTTTCTATAAGTGTTGAAACTTTAGAAAGTATCACTACTCTCATCTCCTCCAAGTAGACCTGTGAAGAAACTGCATTTGGGCTGCTGCGCAGAGATGTTTTGTCTCTTGCCTGAAAACCTATACGTTCTGTGCTAATTTCTCATTCTCAATCGTCAAATACTGATTGTTTGATCTTGTTTCACCTACAACAGCGAAGTTGGCTCCGACAATTGCATTTGGATTCTTCCCATTGTCCACCACTACCACCCTTTCTCTAACAAATGCATGTGAACTGTGATCATCTGGAAAATTATTTCTCCATGCTTGTACACTTGTTTTTTGGAACTCATCAAATGATAGATTGTACGCATCCATTATCAAATCATCATCAAGAGGAACAACATCCCCTCCCTTGCTTGGGACTAGCTTTGCTACTGGATTTTGTGGAGACTAAATGGTGACCTATGGTGCACTCGGCATCAGGTCAACATTTTCATTTTGCATCTCCTATTCCATATCCATGTCTGTATCTTCAGTCAAGTGCTCAATCTTCTGAGAAAGCTCCCGATCCTACATTTGTTCACCTTTGTCATCAACTATTGGCTGGTTCTATTGCTGTTCTTCAACTTGTATGGCCGTTATTTCTCCTGCTATTGTGCCTTTCCTTTATTCTTCTTCCTACTTCTACTTCTCTTCTTGTTCTCTCCTCCTCAACTCTCATTCTTCCTTCAACTTCTATAACTTCAGTTCTGCTTCATCTCTGCTTTTCTCTCTTCCTCCACTCTATACTCTATATCCTCTACTTCCTCTTCGCTTCTCTTGCTAAAGCTGCTTTCATAAGCATCAGATCCGATTTCAGCTCGTAGCTTTGTTATCCCCCTGGACTGTCGTCAATCTTTCTCTTTCCTTTGTCCTACATGGGATTTCCTTCTGCTGTTGTTTCTTCTAGATTTTTTTGCCCTCTGAATTCCATGCTAAACTAACTGGTTCATGGAGTTTGGAGTCATTGTAGCAATTCCTCCACAGATCCTCCTTTAGCTAATGAAAATCCTCATTGATCCATTGAAAATGAATTCTTGCACAATGGTCTTTGCAAATACTACGAGGATCATATGGATTAAAGTCTTGAGTATCAAACACAAACTTCACTATCTCCTTTCCCTCGATATCCATGATTTTCAAGTTGTTATCTCGTATAATCCTATTTGTAAAGGAATAATGGGCCATGCTGCTTTCTTCTTCCTATGCAAAGCTGCTGACAACCCTGTGGCGAGATGACATGATACTTCTTGCATGACAAGCTTGTTGGTGGCATACCTTGGAAAAACATGCGATGACTTCTCTCCACCAAACACTCTAAGTAAGGTGCCACCTAGTTAGGCATACCAATCCAAAAAATCTAATATTTCCTCCATTGATCCTCATGGCATGCAAGGTGGCTCTTCTTCGAATATGAGCTTGTAGATCGAAATGATGAAATGGTCAGTTAGATGTTCCATTACTCCTTGATGATTGCAATCCAATAACAACTTGTAATATATATACATGATAGTTTCTTGTGGTGTCCATGTCCTGTTCATGCCAAGAAACTAATGTTGTGCATAGATTACATCTAGTAAATATGCAAACATATAAAACCTTTCTTGTTCACCCTCGGGAGGACTCTGGGCTTGTGCTACATGGGCTCTCAACTTTCAAGCCAACAAATATGACCAGTTGAACAACTTCCCCTCATTTAGAACCTAGTCCAATTAGACTTCCCACCCTTCAGGAAAGGTCTCCATGCTCTGCTGACCATGGATCCTACAAGCTAATATAACCAAGAGATATTAGGCATTCCTGAGGGATTTTGTCTTGTATGAATGGGTAGGTGTCCGTCGAAACTTTGATGGCTCTTTCACCCAACCTTTAACAATATCTCTTGTATTCACATAATTGTTGGTGGCATAGAAAAATGAGTCCATGAGCTTCACTGGCTTAGGAAAGTGATACATGCGCTGATAATATTTTGCCATAAAGGTAGCAAGCTTCTATCCGTTGAAATTGCTCAATGTCACGGTCTTCTCTTGAATGTGTGAAACAATCTAGTTGATGAAATCTGCACATGGGAAGGGTGGATATCTACATGCAACCTTGTGTGGTCTTGACTATCGGATATTGAGATAAACATGTCAGTCCTCTAAATCTGCTTCAAGGCTATTTGCTGAAAGAGCTCGATTAACTTGTTTCCATGTTAGTGTTGACCCCTTTTCTATAAACAGTTAAGTGTCTGTAGACACTGGAAAGTCTATTGGTATTTGCTCAACTGCTTCCCTAGTATTGCTTCCAGTGGTCTCTTTTGAATCATCTCTCTTTGGTGTCATGGTAACAATGACTTCTAGAGAGAAGTTCTTCACAAGTGTGGTACATGTGGGACAAAAAGGACACTCGTGACAAGCAAACATTAGCCTTTTTCAAATCTAACTTCAAAGCATGATCAAGGAGAAAACCAAGCAACTTATGAGAGGGATTGCATGATTTTCATGAACAAGTAGGGAAGAGTGGCTATAAAAACTACACACCATATAGTCCAAACTACCAAGGGTGTAGCCTGAGGCTTGAGATTGCACAATGCACAATTTAGCCTTGGTAGAGACTGGGAGAGATTGCCCATTATGAAATCTTAGTGGCCAAGGTGACAAGCTGAGCCCTGGAACTACGCAATGCATAGTTGGGCTATCCTATACTATGCACTGCATAGTTCTAGAGGCCAAGCTCTCGGATTGAGCCTTAGGATTATGCAGTGCCCAACTGGGCAAGGCAAAATTTGGCCAAGGAAAGTGAAAATCTGCTTGGTGGAAGTGTGAAAAATGAGTAGAACTAAGTGATGATGTGAGTTTGAGTGAAAAACTGACTATGTATGAGTAAATCAATGTATTTCAAATGTAGAAATTGAACAAACAGAAGAAAAATCAAGTATGTGAAGAGAGTCACCACAACGACGACCATCAGTGCAAAAAAAAGAAAACCCATGTGACACTTGTGAAAGGAAAAAAAACAACATAGAAAAACACTTCTACAATCTAAATTAAGTTGAAATGCCAAAAACCATGAAGATAAATAAGTAAAACAACACTCACACAAGTGAAATGACAAAAAACAACAGAAAAAGAAACAAAAGACGACAAAAGCAAAGCTCACCCGTAAAAGTGATGACGACTACACCGAAGGTTCCTTGATCTCCCAGGGAATGATAGAGATCTATATCTAATGTAAGAATGAGCTTTATAGGTGTCGATTAAATAGATTTGAGTGAATTAGGGTTTATGATGTGCACGCCTAAAATCAAGGAAAAAGTAACACTTGGTAGAAGTTTCTAAAAATGATGAGTGTGACTCCTTCAGGATAATAATAATGGATTCGTATTTTTTAGGTATGATTTTTAGATTTTTAGATTTTTTTTATTTTTTGGATTTTTCAAGGAAACTTGCCATGCATGCCACTGGGAAAGACTGCGTAATTTTATGGAACTAGGAAACTTTATGGCTCAGTGACTGCACAGTTTCTGAGCTCAGTGAGGTTGCATAGTTTCTAGGCTCAGTGTTGGGCTGCTTTCCATGCTACACAATTTCTGTGCTCAAGGTTGGCTTCCAGTCTGAACTACGCAATTGCAATCATCAAAGCTACTTTCCCTCAAGAATTGTATAGTTTCTGGAGGCAAGCCCAGAACTGTTGTGTGACCAAGTCAAAAGGTTATCTTGTGACTTAGGAAGATAAGGTAAGTGTGTAATTACGTAAATACAAGCACAAATGAAAAAGTTAAGTCTCAATCAAAACATGACTACCTGAATTAGTACAAGATAAGCTCCCATGGATAGGAAGGAATGCTCCAAAATGCAACATTTTGGAGGGTGGTTGTAGCCGCTACAACAAATCCCTTGATGAGGAGGGATTCATGAGGTTAATCGTTTCGTGGTGAAGAATCATATGAAATTCTATGTATCCAGATAAAAAATAACATAGATATGTTAGAAAAGATAAATCAACGACTAGAAAATAAGCCATATCGACAGGGCAACCTCACTTTACATCACATAAATGAAAAATTCTTGGATTATTAAAATGACAAGGCCTCCTTGGTATATATAGGAGTATAAAGGGTCAAAATATAATTAGGGCCTACATAACAATAATAATGTAAGGGAACAACAATAACAATAGTGGGATTCTATGGGGCACAAGAATAAAAATATGGGGACTACACTAGTATTATAGGGACCTAACATGCTCCTCTCCTTCAAAAAAGTGTTGTCCTCAATACTTGAGTAATTTTGAATGTTTCTATATAAAATACTCATCCTCCCATGTGGAATCTTCATCAGGTAAGTTCTTCCACTTAATGAGATACTCTGAAATTGATCGATTTTTTAGTTGTTGGATTCTTGTTTCTGTGATTGCTTCAGGCTCCAATATGATTTTTACTTCTTCTTCAAGTTTTTAAAACATAGTCTGAAAAGGGAGCTTGTCACCTCTAACCTTCTTTAAGCATGAAACACAAAAAATTGGGTGTACTCGTGAAGATGCAGGAAACTCCAATTTATATGCCATAGTACCAATCTGTTGCAACAACTTGTAAGGGCCATAGTACTTGGGTGATAATTTATTATCCTTCTTATCTTGCTTGAGGGAAATTTTTTTGTTTTTTTTGTAGCTATAAAAATACCCAATCACCCACACCAAAAGTTATTTCATTGCAATATTGATTTTCCTATTGTTTCATTCGATTCTATAGTAGAGTCTGGTTATCCTTTAAGAGTTGGAGAACTTGTCGTTGATGCTCGATGTGATATTCCACTAATTGAACCTTAGATTTATCTCTTAAATATGATGTTACAGATGGTGGACAATATCCATAAAGTTCCATAAATGGGGTCATTTTGGCTGCAGTATGGAGGGAAGTGTTATACCACCATTCTGCCATAGGCAACCACTTGACCCATTGTGTTTGTTTATTAGATACAAAATAGTGAAGACAACCTTCCAAACATTTGTTCACTATCACAGTTTTCCCATTAGACTGAAGATGAACTATGAGCTAATTGAGTACCAAGGATAGAAAATAATTCTATGCAGTTTTTTCTAGTGAAAATGGGATCTTTGTCACTTATAATAATATTTGGGTTTCCTTGTAGTTTTTGAACTATTTCCACAAATGTAGTAACGACTATAAAGTGTGCATACTTTGTAAGTATATCAATTACCATCATGATGGCACACTTTCATTCGGACTTGGGTAGACCTATGATAAATTCCATTGAGACCTCCTCCCAATACTGACTTGGAATGGTTAATGGTTGTAAAAGACCTGGTGTCTTAATCGTCTCAACTTTTTTTTTGGAAAACCAAACATTATGCCACAAACTTTTGAATATCAGATTTAGGACCATCGCAAAAAATTCCTTCTTGACCCTGCGGTAAGCTTTTAAAAATCCTGAGTTCCCTCATATGGGAGAGGTGTGAAATTCCAAAAGGAAATTTTGTTTGAGTTGGGAGTTCTTACATATATATAAGCGATATTTTTACCATAGTGAGTCATTTTTCTAGATAAATGTATCATATGTACTAGGATCTTTCTGCAACTTTTGAATGAGTGTCCACATCTCTTCCTCATTCTTCCATTCACCCATTTCTTTAGTTATCCAATCAGGTTAGATAATAGAAATGGCATAGAGAAATGCCTCCACATCCTCATCCCTTCTTAAGGGTTCATCTACAACAACATTTTGCTTCCATTTATTGTAGGTGATTTCAAAGTCATAACCCAACATCTTTGTGACCCATTTTTATGCTCTTCTGAAGATAATATTTGTTTCAATAAGTATTTAAGACTATCATGATATGTTTTTACCTTGAAGTGTATTCCTAATAGGTAGGGGTGCCATTGTTGGAAATATATTTACTACGGGGGGGGGGGGTGAATTAACAGTGTGGAACTTTTATTCTTTTTCCACAATTACTTAATATTGTATACCATGCACAAACTGAAACATAAAACCATATATGAAAGGATCATCAATAAACATGAAACACAAAATCAATCAACATATGGACATAAGTGTTTCTGGTAGAAAACCCATCCCTGGAAACAAAACACCCTGTCGTTGTTGCATTGCCCAATTCTTCTATTAAATATCAAGTACATGGATCAACTCACTCCCATGAGCCTTGAAGTTTTTACTTCTTTCAAAGAATCTGGCACTATTAGACAATGAACTATTTCTCTCGGATCTATGAACTGCCATCCATTGAAATCCACCACGATCAACGATCCTCACTCAGTTACTCCTGAAATAAACAACCGACTCTATAGACTCCGATCCGCTGGCCACCACCATGACCAATGAGCCTTGCCCAGTTTCTACTAAACTATCCAACCACCATTGGACGAAGAAATATCTTCCATTTATTGAATATGCCAATCACCATATACTCAAAGCCTCCATGTATTCACTACCTCCATGAGAACCTTGTTTCATATATTTTTAATATGGACTCTGAAAACTTGCTCAAAATGAGCATTGTAGAAACATAACATCAAAGCTCTAATAATTTTCAGCTCTAGCTGCCATCAAAACCTCCACACAAACAACAAAGCAATCTCCTCAATCACTTCTCCAAACCAAACATCAACAACTCGCTTACTGCATAATGTTGTGGCTGAAACATACTTCAGCTCACTACCGCTACAACTGCAAACCACTTCACACAATCTTCTTAAAGAAGCTCACATAGCTTGCAAGGTCTTCTCCAAACTCACACTCTCTCCACACAGTAGTGCAATCAACCATACTCACAATCAGCTATCTCCAATATAAAGATGAAATCAAGTGCTCAACTCAATAATTACTTAGAATTACTGAGCTCAACAATCATGTTCATATGCTAGATTAGATACGAATTCATCTCATTGACTCAATCAACCACTAACTTCATTATCCTCCTTGATATTTTCAACTTTAATCAACTTCTAGAGGTCCCACGAACTTTTTCGAGCAGAAACTGAAAATTTTCAATTAAGGAAGTTGTCACAAGCTAAAAATTAGCTCAACAATACGAGGAATGTGGAGCTAAACTCAAAAAATCCCTGCACGCTCCCATGACACAATTCTTCATGCATCTAGGGCCTTAGATGATCCCTTGGGCATGCCCCTGCATGTGATGGGGCCTTACAACCTCTCCCACGGGCCTTTATACATGCATCCAGGGCTTAGACTTAGTAAAAACGTGACTTCTTCATCCCTGAACCTCTGCCACCTATTCCATTATATCCCTCTACCCATGTACACTCCTCCTAGCCACTGAAATAGGTCTGTAATTGATGAATATGCAAGTAATAAGTTTGTGACAGGCTAGACCTATTCTTCCAACCTTAAGACCAAGACCAACACCTCTAGCTCCTCAAGCAGAAACCAAACATCTACAACACCTATAACAATATCTCTATCATCTATACCAACATATCCATCTCCTATATTAGCAAACTCAAGTCATATAACTTCCTCCGTCACTGATAGAGGAATATCCAACACAAGAAGCATACAAATGAACACATGAGGTGACATATGCAATGTCTCCAAGACATGTAGAGACATATGCAACATTTGGAGCAAAACTCCATCCACCTGCAACAACTTCATCTCCAATCAATACAACATGTCAACCTCAAACAATCACACATATGGATCCATCTCCAAGTCAGCAGCCACTAGTCATCACTATGTTGACATCAATGCCAACTGAAAAGACCCTCACCACAAACATACATCACATGAAAACAACCTCTTCAACATGTTGAAATCAATTTCAACATTACAATGCAACCTCCAACACCAATTCTACTAGGTTGACATCAATTCCAACCAACTAACTACGCCATACTGTCAACAACCATTTCTTTAGGGTATGTAGTATTGCGAATGTTTCCGTCTCATAAATAGGTTTTTGTAAATATTTTCCCTTAATTGGATGAATTTCAAAAGCAACGAGTCTTCCTTCTTTCATTAAAACAATATTATTTCCATTTCCTAAGGCATCACATTCCAAAATAAAGGTTTTTGTGAAGTTTGGTGTAGCCAAGTCTGGAGCTTGGCATGTTGCCTCTTTAAGATGTTCAAAGGCATTAGCTGCTTTTGGAGTAAAAGAAAATGCATCTTTCTTCAATAATGTTGTTATAGGTGCTTCTATTTTCCCATAATTCTTATTAAACTTGTGATAATACCCTATAAACCTGAGAATTCCTTAAATATACCTTAAGGTTGTGGGGATTTTCTATTCCTTGATGGCTTTAATTTTGTTAGGGTATACCTTAACACCCTCATGCGATACAATATGACCCAAATATTCCACTTCTTGTACCCCAAAGAAAAGTTTGTAGGGTTTTTCATATAATTGCTCATTCTCCAATAGTTTGAGCAACCTGTCAACATGTTCAGCACAATATTTCCAAGACTTCATGTAGATTAGTATATCTTGAAAAAGTACTAACAAAAATTTTCTAAGGAAGGGTTTGAAAGTGGAATTTATCAAACCTTGAAATGTAGAAGGTGCATTAGTAAGGGCAAAAGGCATGACCAAAATTTCATAATGACCTTCATGAGGTCTAAATGTTGTGTTCAAAATGTCTTTTGTCTTCATTCTAATTTTATGATTTCCTCAATGAAGATCCAACTTGGTGAAGTAAATTGCTCCATGTAGTTCATCCAACAATTCATTAATGACAGGAATGGGAAATTTATCTTTAATATTGAGCTTGTTGAGCTCCCTATAATCCAGACATATATTCTATGATCCATTCTTCTTGTGCACCAATACTAATGGAGAAGAGAAATAACTTTAGCTAGTTTGAATTATACTTGCCTCTAATATTTATGTAACCATATGTTCAATTTCACTCTTCTGGGAATAGGGATATTTGTAAGGTCTGATGTTTGGAGGAACACTTTATTGAATCAAGTGAATAGCATGATCATGATCACAAATATGTGGGATACCTTTGGGAGTCTCAAACACCTTGGAATCATTGTCAAGGATTCTTTGGAGATCTAGAGAAATAGAGGACTTAGATGTTTGAACATTGATTGAATATAATTTTTCAATTACCCCTCATTGTTTTTTATTCAAAATATTTGTCATGTTATTAGAGCTAATTATCTTCTCAGGTTTCCCTACAATACCCCTTAACTCAATTTATTTTCCTTCCCAGAAAAATTTCAAGAAAGGTTTTTGAAAATTAAAAGCTATCACCCCCAAATATTGTAATCATTGGACTCCTAATACAACATCAACACCACCCATTGGAATGACAAAAATTGGACTATTCAATACATATTACCCCATGGTTAGATTGATATTATGGAAATTCCTTGAGAAATTATATTTTCTCCATTTGCAACCATCACTTGACACTCTAGTGCTGGATATAGAAAGAAATTCAAATCCTTGTCTATCTTACAATGAACAAAATTTTGTGTACCCCCTAAATTGAACAACATTATTACCCTTTTCTTATTGATATATCCTTATATCTTGAGAGTTTGAGGAGTGGTAATTCCCACCAATGCATTACAATATATGGCCAATTCAGTTCTTCTTTTTCAACCCCTAGGGTTGGTTAATGGTGTATATCTCCTTCTTTTGATGTTTCTTTTTCCTTTTCTTCCTCCTCTTCACAATCTATGTAAAATAATTTCTTCTCAAGACACTAATGAACTTTAGTGTATTTTCTATCACAACTGTAACAAAGCCCTTTTACTCTTTTTTCCTCCAATTGTTGAGGTTTCAACCTTGTAGGTTATGGGAGGCTAGGAGAAACAACACTCCAATCTTTATAGTTGTGAGTGATATAATTCCTTGTTTCCATAATTTTTCCTTCAACTTTTTGTGCCACCTTGAATGCATTCTCTAATAACTTAGGTTCCTAAAGGCGAAGCTCATTTTGGATGTTATCCTTTGAATTTCTTATGAAGACATCAATCAAATGTTCCTATGGAATATAAATTACCTTGATATTCAATCTTTGGAAGTCCTCAATGTGTTCCCCAAATGAACCATTTTGTTTGAGATATATCAGTTGGCTATAGAAGTTATTGCACTTTGTATTCTCATAATGTGCTATCAATCCATCCATAAAAGTTTTCCAAGTGATAAGTGATTTATGAGAAAAAATGATTGATACCACACAAATTGATTAGGTTCTAAATATAAACATGTAATGCTTACCTTTTTTTATGTGTTGCACATCGTGTAGATCAAAGAACTGCTTGATCTATAGTATCCATGTTACCATATCCTTGCCATCAAACTTCCTCATATCAATCTTTGGAATATGTTTGGTCTTGAACCCAAAGAAAGAGTCTCTAAAATCATAATTCACATTCCTTTTGTTCTCATCATGAGTTTCATGGAAAACCTTATCACCATTAGGAAGCATTTCATGTAGAAACTTTGTCATATCTTCCTTCAAAACTTCATTTATGATTCTAAACCATCCTTCAAACCTTCCATGTCCCTTTTTACTTTGATTCTAAAGCATCGATCTTAACATTCATCGCTCCCAATTCAGTTTTGGTTGCTCTTTGTGAGAGCGGAAATTGTTGCACTTGTTCCCAAAATTTTGATATATCATGTTGCATTTCTTCCTCTTCTTCATGCATCATAGTAGATATTTATTAGGGCTTAATAGGTGTAGAATATTTTTTCTTCGGAAGAACTTTGGCACAAATTACTGATATTTATGCTTCACTATGTCCTTTGAATAACTTCAAACTAATTTTTCAACAAAAGCTATGAAATTTAAAATTCACATTGTTTAGGGATTGATTTTGAGATTATTGATAAGGTTAATATTGAAACTGTTGTATCTATGTGATTTTAGCCTCCCAAGGTCTAAAATTGTGTCTTGCAGTAACCCTCTATGTCTTCTTTCCAACCCCACCAGTTAGACAGAGATTGGATTCATCAATATAAAGTTATGTCATTTCTCCCACAATGACATGAATATGGACTGGTTCAGTAGATTAAAATTGTATGGGATGCCATGTATCAATATTTTAACCTTCGATCCTAAAACTTGTACCCAAGAAACTAAAGCATGTAAAATTTCAGTAAATTTTTAGGAAATTCAAATCTGATTCTTGAAGATAAAGTTATGATGATTTTCCTCGGAACACCTATTTAAGAATGAATTCTTGAGCATGCATAAACCCTAATTTCCTCAAACAATATATCCCAAAATATAGAGAACCAAGGTCTGTAATTATTACCACATGTTCATCACGATTTCAAATTCATGTGGTACCAATTTCATGGTTTTAAGCTTCGCAGAAAAAAATAAATTTATAGCGAAAATTCCAAGATGACCTGTTTGAAGCAGCAAAAGCCTAGTATCAAGAGCTCTGATACCAAATGTTATGAATCTAGGTAAAAAATAATGTAGAAACATAAGAAGATATATATCAACAACTAGATAATAAGCCACTTCGAGGGGGATACATCCCTTTACATCGTATAAATGAACAATTATGAGATGATTCAAATGACAAGACCTCCTTGGTATATATAGGAGTCTAAAGGGTAAAAATATAATTATGGCCTACATAACAATAATAATGTAAGGGAACAACAATAACAATAGTGGTCTTCTATGGGGAGAAACAATAACACTATGGGGCTACAATAGTACTATAGGGACCTAACATGGAAGTTATGTTATCCCTATAAGAATAAAATCATCATGTGGATAACATTAAAAAGCAAGGCTTCTACCTGGGAGGTCTTACAGAAAAAGAAAAAGAAAAAGAAAAAACTAAAAACTAAAAAATAAAAACTAAACAAAACAAAAAATTAAATAAAACAAACTTTATTTAGCTCGTGATGGTGTGATCTATACCGACAAGTAGAGAAAAATACAGATCACTTACTTATGAATTGCTCATTTTTCAAATAGGTTTAGAAAGAAGTTGGAAACATGATAGGTGAAGGAATGCATGGGAAGGAGGAATTGTCGAGAAATGATTGAGGTCTTGGTATAGAAACAAGGAAGCAAAGAAGATTAGATCTCTATCATTCAATATAGCATGGGGGGTATGACCCTCTAGAAACTTAAATCTTTTCAAAGGACATGATATCCTACACCTCAATTGTGCAATGTAATCTCTAAATATATTAATTTCTTATCCACATAATGAGGGAAAAAAAGAAGTAATCAATATAGGTATTCCTTGGGCATACAATGATGGAACCTCTTAAAAAAATCCTCCAATGTGAGGCTCAACAAAAATCTTGTCTCTTTCCTCAAGATACAACATATCTTTCAAAGTTGGGATTGGGCTAGAAACTAATAACTATTTATATGAATTGATGGCTCTCAAATTATCTCTCAAAAGGAATTGACACTAATTTTTTTTACAATACAACCACTTTTTGATGATATGTAATGATAGATGATGACCATCTCATACATGTCTTTGTCTCTCTCTCTCTCTCAACACAAATATTATATATATATATATGGACAAGAATAGGTAGTAGTAGATAGCCTTTCAAAAGAGGCATTGGGACTAGAGCATAGTTCCTAGACCATTTACATATTTCATATTTGATCTCCCTCATGCACCATGGATATAATTTCATTTTCTTATGATAGTGGAAAAATTACGTATTTTCTCTTTGAAATCTATAATTTGTATATTTTTATCTTTTTAATTCATGGAACAATAATACTTTTTTGAGGATAGAGATGAAATATTTATGATGGTGGACAATTTTCAAATCTTAATATTGAAAGAAATAACTAATGTCCATTAAATTCAAGGAACACCAATATTTTTTTTATATAACTCATTGAATTATAAGGTAGGCATGCGAAGTTGTTGCTCCATTTGGCTATAGAGCCTTTTTGTTTTGAATTCCTTGAGGCATATGAAATGTAATATTGTTTTATACAAATATAATTACATATTTTTACTTGGAAATAGATATTTAATATCTTGATTGCTAAGTAAATAATGATTAAACTATAATTATTTCAAAAAATTATGAGAAAATATGGGAAGGAAAATTACATAACATTAAAATTGTAAAAAATTGCTTAAATACTACATTACAATCAACCCGGATCTGTCACAACAAATCTATCAAGAATGAAGATGGATAAAATTTCTTGGAATGTAATTTTTTTTTAAGATTGCAAAAACTCAAGGAAATGTGTGAACATTTGAAAGATTTGATCCCTCTCAATGTTTGATGGATTTGAGGATAAGTTGAGGCCATGCGAGTTCTAATCATAGGTATAACAACCCTTGGTTAAAAATCCATGTAATAAAGTTAATAAAGGAAAAGTAAGGCCAAGGTCACGGGACACATATTCCAAGTTGAATGTTGGCAAAAACATCCTAGTGGGTGTTCATTTGGGTTATTATGGCTAAGAGGAAATTGACAAAGGAAATGGTAAAGGCATTGAAAAGGCAAGAGGCATTAATTGGCATTTATTTATGAAAATAATGGAAAATAGGAGAAAAGGAAGGTGGAAGGTCACAAGTTGCATGTGAGGAGAAAAATGAAGGAAAAATAATGGAAATTGAAGAAAATAGAGGCCTCATTGATAAAAATGATTCTGAAGATTATTTCAAAACATTTTGTCAGTTCAGTTTTGGAGTTCCCTCTCTATTCTCTTTATTCTCTCATACTCTTGCACACTTAGAGAATTTTTGGAGCACTCTAACATTGGAGAAAGGAAGGCAAAGGAAGGATAAGAAAGAAAAGGGAAGAAAAGATAAGCAATGAAAAGTTGGATCAAGCGCCTACATAGAAACAACTTGCAGGTATCGAGTTGCATGTATGATTTCCTTTGCTATTTTTGGCATGCATGGTACATGCATGTGTGTATTTTGTTCTCTTGTTGTTATTGACATGGGGTTTTCTAGGTGTGACAACAGTTTTAGCTTTGCCTTTCCATTTCTGGATAGCCATGGTGTGATGGGGTTCTTTCATTTGGTTGGTCTTTGGATTACTAGATGGTTTTGGAATCGAGTGAGGTGGTCTCAAGAAAATTCCCAAGGTCTTAGGAATTCCTTAAATGGTAATGGCAGGATACATGGTAAAGCCTGAGGGTAGAGACAAGAAAATTCCTCAAGGTATTGGTGAAGAAATCTGGAGGAATCCAAGGTTGTTTAGGGTCTAGTGATCCCTTGATTAGTTTTGACGAGATTGCTGTAAAGCCTCATAGTGTATGTTTCTTTGTTTAATCCTAGGAATCCATTGACCGATAATGGCAAGATTGCGGTAAAGCCTAGTTGGGTAGGTGCTTGCTTCTAGCCTAAAAATCCATTGACCAATAATGGCGGGACATGCAATAAATCCTGAGGAAGCCCTTGTTGTTTTTGTGAGTCCTGCATTCATGATTGGAATATGTCACAGGGGTGATTAGCTGAAAGAAAGATTTGGTTTAGCTCAGTATATGGTCAAGTGGTACTGGAAGTCCCTTACTTGGTTGGATTTTGCATATGTTAATAAGAGATCATTTCCTCTTGCAATTTATGAGTATTTACACTTGTTATTATGTGGCTTTTATGGTTGTTATATCATTGTTAGTATTCTGGTTATATGATGGTTATAAGCATGGTTTATGACAGATTCTAGCTATGTATTTTATCATGTTTTGATTGGGAAATGAATGGTTATTGAATGTGTGACGTAATAAATGTTATTGCAGCAATTATGAGAAGTCATTAGACCTTCTTGGGTGATTTTTAGATAAGTATGAGACCCCTATGTTCAAATATGCATTCATGACCTGTAGATTACATGTTTTCCATATGTTTGACAAAATGTATGTCATGGTTAGACCTGGTTAGGTCAATTCCTTGATTAAGTTTTGTGTTAGAGACTTTTTCCTTGTGTTATTTTTTTTTTTTGGAAAGTCTCATCAAGTTCTGGGTAGTGAATTAGTGTCTAACCCTTAAAAGGTGGCACATATCTGAAGGTTGCAAGCTTAGAACTGAGAAATTGGGATTGTAGTTGCAACCTTGCAGGACTATGCATGTTATTGGAGGCCTATAGTCACATGGATGTAGGCTTGTGCATGTGACTGGTAGCCTAAGTTAGTGAAAAATCAAGTTAGCTCAAGATTTTGGCACTTCGAGTGGTTGTTTAGCTCCTATGGGTCCTATGGCTCCCGATGAAGGTCAGTGAAGTTTTGAGTTGTCGATTCCACTTCCTTAAATGTACTTAGGAGGTTGAGTCATGTCATAGTATCCCTCAACTCATGTTTACCCTGACAGACAAGTGAAAGTGGATAGATATGGGAGGGGGTGTTACAATAGGTGACCATGCCAAAACTATATTCTCAATCAAAATATTGTCACAAATCACCAATTGATATAATTGATCCCCTCCAAAAGGAAAATATGTTTTTTTAGGAAAATATTAATGAAGTTGAGCATCAATTTGTGTTATCGATGTTTTCCATTTTAAAATCATCTCATCGTATTGATATATTTAGCATATCTCATATATGCCTATAAGATAATCAAATGCAACACTTGTAAATTGATCATGTCACTAATTGGTACCATGAATCAAAAAGTTGATTGTTGATGTATTGAATGTTGGAGCCTCGACTCGAGAAAAAGGATGCAAGGGGATCTTCTAAGGAAGAGACTCAATTTTGGGGGAATGTTTAAGTTCTCTAAGCAAGAGTGTCCAGTACCCATTGACTTCCCCACTAAATCTTCCACACACACACACACAACACACACACACACACACACACACACACAACACACACACACACACACAAAATATATAATATATATATATATATTTATGTATATGTATATGTAATATTAATGTATGTATATGTATGTAATATATATTATGTATAAAATATATATTTATGTAAAAATATATAATATAATATATATATAAATATATAAATATATATAATATATATTATATATATAATATAGTAAATATATATAAAGTATTATAAAATATATGTAAATATATATATATGTATAATATATGTATGTATGTATATATGTATTATGTGTGTATGTTTTTGGTGTTGCACCCTTTTTGTTTGGAATTTTGTCTCCTTCGCTTACTTCTATATTCCAAAGTCATATGTTTTTGTTGATTTTATATTTTCAAGCCATGACATTCATGATCTTATTTTCTTCATTCTTTGATTTGTTCGTGTGAATCATTTTCTTTGTATCTCATAACTTGTTCTTACACTACCCTTATTTGTTCTTCAATTTTAGCATTATGATGAGACATGATTATGTTTTGTTCAATATTTTACTCCACTTGATATCATACCACACAAAAGAAAACACTTAATTAGATGAATATATAGGAAGGAAAACTGTCGCTTGTTAAATAAATCAGTTCATTTGGAGATAAACTTAATAAGTATATTAAGAAGTCAATGTAGTGTAAAGAACAACATAATAACTCTACATTGAAAATAATGCACCTAAAGAAGGAAATTAAGAAATCGATACTTCAATTGATGTATTGTTAGAAGGGCCATATTTATTTTGGAAAAAAATAACTTTACATTACAAACAATGCACATAAAGAAGGAATTTAAGAACATGATGCTTACATTAATGCGTTGTAAGAAGGATCATATTATTTTGATGTTGGAATTATTGTGCAAACAAAACTTAAGAATGAATATCCACAGATAGAGGTTTTAGTTCTTAGAGTCAAACATACCTTACAACATAAAGAGAACACTACATTAAACTAGCATACTCTTGAAGCGGGAGAAAGGAACACCAAACCAAATCCAAAGTGTATATGGTAAAAAAATTATCTTTATTTTTTCAACACTATTGTTATTCATCTTCTTTTTGTTTTTGTTTTAAATATATATATATTCCATAGACATGATGTTCTCTTTATAGTTATATAGGTCTTTTTAGGACTAAATAAACTAATTTAATGATAACATAAGTTGTGAAAATAAGTGATTTTTTTCCCCAAAAAAATATCTTGGTTGACATGGTTCAATGATGAAGTCCACATGTCTCTTGTGATTAAATATCCAAGGAACCCCTACTTCAACATGCCTACACAATGTGAAAACTGACAATCCATCTATTTGGCTAATTAAAAGTCAGGTATTGAAAACATGTCAATGATGAAGAATATTATATACATTTGTATGACAAGGTAGTGTCAATACATCAACAATGAAGAATATTGCATCCATTTGTATGACATGGTAGCATAAATAAAGATGATGACACACAACCACATGTCAAGCGTGGCTAGTCAAAGTTATAATTAGTCAATACATATGTGTGAAAAGGAGGTGGGAAGCATGGTTGCCAGAAAATTAATTAACTAATAGAATTATTGAAATGAATAAAATTTGGGTCTAGCCAAACTTTGCTTCTCCCATAATGAGGGTGTGCCATGATTATGTAAAACACCTTTGTACAATTCAAATTGTGTTTCAACTTGAGTACCTAGTAACATTTATTATGAAAAATATCATGAAAACATAACATGAGTGGACATGTTATGGGAGAATGTGATGTCGAAGGTCATGAAATACATGTTCATCACTAAATCAACATCAATTGGTGTTTCTAATATCCCAAGGATTATAGTAATATAAGGAAATGAAGGGTTGTTGTTATGCATCAAGACATTTTTCTTGTAATTCAATTAGAGGTTGGGACCTACTAGTTCATATGATATCCATATTTTAAAGTGCATAAGAGGGTCATCACCTCAACACTTTGTAGTCATATATGAGATATTACTCCAAGTTGATAAAAATTATATGGGTGAGAGAAAATATGGGAAAGTTTTTTGATATAGAGTAAGATGTGGAATGGTTGAAAGATTACAATTGATGTTGACATACACATACTTGATATAAGCATGGTGGAAATAACATAATGAGTTTTTGGGCATCATCCCAGTGATTCAATGTAACCGAGGAACAATTTTTTATGTCTAAAATCATTACAGCCATTTCAATATATTTTCAAAGTTAGATAAAAAAATTTAAAATTTTGTTGATACATGTTGTACTTTCTTTAACAATTTGAAAAATGATTTTCTATATACTAAAATAAAACCACTAAAAATATTTAGTTTATAATGAGATAGTAGCATTCTGATTTTATTTTTCAAGAATAAAAAAAATTTACATTTACAAAAAATTTCACTTACATTCATCACTGTATCTTTAAATATCAAATGTTGAAGTAAGATTAAAGGTCTGCTCTAGCTTGACATTAATTTTAAGAAATTATCTCACACTCACCAAATTTTGAGAGACATTTAAGCTAAGCTTACATTTTGTTGTTCTTTATTGACTTGAAAATATACAACCCAGACATATCAAATTGAAATAGAAAATATAAATATAAAAAGCACAAGCCCACTTTAGAGGCGAAATGGTGTTTGCCAATGAACTAGGTTCAAGAAATTGACTGTTGATAGGTTTTAGTGAAGGAACTATTTTTAAATGTTTTAAACTACACAAGAGGGTCATCACCTCAACCATTTGTAGCCATATCTGAGATATTACTCCCAAGTTGATAAACTATCATATAGGTGAGAGACAATATGGGAAAAGTTTTTGATATAGAGTGAGATGTGGAATGGTTGGAAGAATAAAATTGATGTTGGCATACACATACTTGATATAAGCATGGTGGAAATAACATAATGAGTTTTTGGGCATCATCCAAGTGATTCAAAATGATTGAGGGACAATTTTTAATGTCTAAAATCACTACACTCATTTCAATCTCTTTTCAAAGCTAGATCAAAAATATTAAAATTTTATTGATACATGTTGTACCTTCTTTAACAATTTCAAAAATGATTTTCTATATACTATGATAAAAATATTTAGCCTATAATGAGGGAGTAACGTTTTTTTCGAAGTACAAAAAATTTTCATCTAGAAGAAAATTTCAGTTATATTCCTTGTTGTGCCTTTAAATATCAAACAATGAAGTAAGGTCAAAAGTTCTCTCTAACTTGACATTAATTTTAAGGAATTATCTCACACTCACCAAGTTGTGAGGAACATTTAAGGTAAGCTTCCCTTTTATTTTTCATTATTGACCTGAAAATATACAACCCAAACATATCAAATTGATAGAGAAAATATAAATATAAAAATTACAGGCCCACACTGGAGGTAAAATGGTGTCCACTTATGAACGAGATTTAAGAACTTGACTATTGATAGGTTTTAGAGAAGGTAATATTTGTGATTCGAGAGTGATCCCTTTGATCTTGGATGTAAATTTGGGTTGAGATTAACATCCCCCAACCATGAATTATAACCCATGCAGCTGAGAGGGAACGTAAGGGCATAGTACATGGACAAGACAATGACTGAGATAAATCCAATGAGACAAAAAAACATAGAATAATGCCTTGATACAAAGATTTCAATAAGGCACATTCTTCCATCCTTTGACATGAGTAGTTGGTGGTATCTTTTCCATTTTTCACTTTGAAAGCATCAAGATAGATGAAAAATGATTTAACAATCCAATTGAAATAAACAATGCATGCAAAAGCATTTATTTCTTGAATAAGGGGGTTGGTTAGTTTTAGGGTCAATAAACAATTGTAATTCATTTGCTTGATAACATTTATATCTTGCACCTCTTCCTTACTTCTACTCGCTAAGTAGTATTCTCTCATCTTAGTCCTATATGAGTGAGCATGGCTAATGGAAGCAATAATGGTGTCTAGCAAAGTGGCAAGGAAAGATATGACGACTCTTTAGAATTCCCGAGCCTGCCAATTAAATTTATGATGTTATCTTATGTTTGATTGTTTTCCATGTATGGGTCTCATTGAGCTGCTTAAGAGTAGGAAATGGGTTCAAATTAAAGTTTTATTCCATCCTAATAGAATAAACAATACATTTAAATAATAATGAAAAAAAAGGACAAACTACTTAAATTTGTAAATTTATCAAATATAAAAGTGAAATTTGGAATTGAACATACTTACAACAATAACTCGATGACAACGCCCATCCTTCTTATAAATAAGGTTGCAATGTTTTTATGTTTTCAGATAAAAGAGCATGCATTGTGTTACGAACATGTGCATACTTCTAAACGCACATGTATGGTTTTTTTGGTATAGAATAAATTTTATGTTTATTTATGTTTATTTACAATTAAAAAAATCAATTTCATGTATCTATTTTTATGATAAGTTATTGTTTATTTTAAAAGAAAAATTAAAATTATAAAAAAAATATATTTCTTATTTATTAAAACAAAATGGAAACGTCGAAATAAATTTAGAACAATTTTTTCTTTTCTTTTTTCATTTATTAAAAGTATCATTGATCTAATGCTTTATTTTACAAACTTAAAACATCTCTCCCATATTAAGCTTAAATGTTTACACTCATTTACAACCATTACAATATATCCCTCATATTGATTCAATACTTGATGTTTACACTCATTTATAGAAAGTATAACATCCCATCCATACTAGTTTGTAGAACACCTATCAACACAATAATGACAAATAATGTTAAAAATGGGATGTTATTAAGAATTTAGGATGAAAAGGGGATTTGTTTTAGAATAATAACAATTAGAAAAATTAGAGAAGAAATATGTAAAATAGTGATTAGAAATAATATAGATAAGGAATTGAATATAAAGTTATTAAAAAGAAATTAATAATTTAAAAAAATGTAAATCTAAATGAATATATCTAAATATAGTTAATAACTTCTTTAAACATTGACTCCATGGGAAT
>APFE031537673.1:0-10905 GCA_000404065.3 Pinus taeda | reverse complement strand
CTCCTTGGACTTTTATTTTAAAACCTTTTTCAAGGTATGCACGCTCCTTCTAACAACAATCTAGTCATGTTTTAAGCCACTTCACACAGTCCCTGCATTGATTTGCCAATCCGAATCTAAATATAACGAACCAGAAGCTTCAACTCTCTGTTCGCAGATGGGCTTATCTCCCCGTTGCACTAGTGCAATCAGGCGTTTCAGGACATGAGTCTCCATGAAACATGTCATGCAATCATCCACTGAAAGCATACTATTTCCTGGCCCCTCTTTAACAGCTGTATCTTCTCTGTGGATATCCAGAAATAATGGGGAATTCGAGGAACCATTAGAAAAACAGGCTGCACAAGCCTGGGGTTCGACTGTATGATAAAGGCACAAAATACCAAGTTGGACCGCCCATTGACTCCTGGTAATCTCATCCCATTCATTGGCAATGACAAAGACCTTGCCCTCATCTGCGGCCCTGAGGGACAGAGACCTCTTCTCCAATGGCTCTTTAGTGCCAGGAGCTCCAAACCCAATTACAGGAATAACGGTGCTTGAGCTCTCCCAGATCGCAGCGGATACCAATATGGCGAGCCCTGCACCGAGGCTATGACCTGTTAGCAGAATTGGGTAGCCAGGATAGGCCTCGATGACGCGATGTGTAAAATTGAGGGCCTGGGAGAAATAATCGAGGGTGGAATATGTGAAGATGGAGCACTAGGGCGGCAGAGATTCAAGTCCAGACCTTCCCAGAGGAGCATGTCTGCGCAGCGATCAGCCAGGCCGTCTTGCTTGTCATTAATTTGGGTGCCACGAAATGCAATAATGATGTTGTTGTCAGGTTTGTAATAAGCCAGGGCGTAGGCACCGCAGCCATTGGAGGGACGAAGGAAGCGGGGCTCCAACCGGGAATTGGGATGGAAGAAGGAAACCTGTAGGCATTGGCGGCCATTTGGATAATTGGGTAGATTGAATCCTTGAATTCGGACCCGTCCATTTCTTGAAGCGAACCAGGTTCAAGTGATGAACATGTGTAAGAACCTTCAATTCAGCCAAAAATTCTTTTGTGGCTTGCATATCCATTTTCTTTATGGCTGCTTTCTCTCCATGAAGTTCAGCATAGTAAACAGCACCAAAACCACCTTCGCCAATTTTATTAGCAATGCTGAAATCACTTGTGGCTTCGGCGAGTTCCTGATAAGTAAATTCCACAGATTTATCTACTGTTATGTCGGTAAATCCCTGAGTTGTGTTTCCTGCCAGTGCAACCGATTCTATACTCATAGCACCTGTCATGTGTAGCAGAGCTGACTTCTTTGCTTTCTTGTGTTTGTAGACATAAATATAGAACAACCCAAAAGCAATGAGAAGCAGTGCGAAAGCAATTCCCATGGAAATTCCTGCGATCTTCCCTGGGCCAATTCCACCTCCACTTGGATGTAAAGGAAGATAACTGCCAGTTGGATCTTGATTGGGCACAAAAGCAATCCCGCTGGTGTCCTTAAAATTCACAGTAGGATTGTACTTTTGCAACAAGTCGGCGGGGATACTGTAGGTTTTGGTGAGAACGGCGAGATTGTCGATAGTGGCATTGAGAGGGTATGTAAGGAAGAGCCCATAGACTTTACTGATAGAAGCATCCCCGCACGAACAATTGATACTGACATTCAGTATTGCACCGGGCGGAATAGAAGTCGCGGCATAAGAATTCACATTCTGCAGCGCTGAGACTGTGGTGAGGTTCGCATAAATAGTGTTTGCAATTTTGTCATAGGTGTCGCCCTTAACCGCGACATACTGAAACATATGTCCCAGGTACCTGTTATTTCCCTCACCTAGGCAATCACACGAGAAATTAATCCTGATCGGATATCCCCACTGTATGAAATTTGGATTATTGATGGTATCTGAGTTCCAGTAATTGAGGGTTTCGTAAGTGATCTCATTATCAAAGAGAGTTGAAATATATCATATGTTATAGTTCTGATTCACGTAATAATTGCCAAGAGCCACATTACAGCCTGTGCATTTGGCTTCTGCGTCTGGGAAACTTGAGATATTACTAGAAGGGTATCTTACAGTAGTTCTGTACATAGTTCATTCCTCATGGAACTATTCTATCATAGCTCATCCCTCACGGAACTAATCCTTGACAGAAATAGTATGCACAGTTTAATTGATGAGGATGTATTTTCTTTCTATTCTAGTTCCTTTCCAAACAGAGACAGGTTATTTTATGTCTCAAAACTGTGTTGAACTGGGTGAGGCTGAGGTACACAGTACACTATAGCTGATGAGAGGCCAACAATGTGACGTGACAAACTTGTTTACAAAAGCTTGAAAACAGAAGGGATTAAACCCCAAAAAAAAAAAAAAACTGAGTTGAGACATGGCCATCAGTATTATGCTTTTGTAATACCTAGATGATGTCATGTAAAATGATGTGTGTGAGACAAAATCCATGTAAGGAACTAGTCACAAAACTAACATTCTGCCCTGCATGTGAAACGCTACCAAGATTTGGTGGTTTGGCTTCTTTGTGCATTTCTGTTAAAGAGAGAAATATTTCTCAAGGGTAGTGATATACGGTGAGAAATAATTTATGTAGGAAAGGTATGGAACCGAAAGGAAAAGATAGTACCACGGGTAGAACTCTAAGAACACTCAAACACATCTGTCAATATGATTGGGTGTGTTTATGTATCATTAATCAAATAGGACTGCAATCAGAAAGTGATAACTCAGGATGGCAGGAAATGAGAGGGGTCTTACATCACCCCTTTGGTGCAGAGGAATTGTAAATCCTTTAAGGACTAGTTGGCATAAGTCTTCAATGCCAGCTGGAATGCAATACAAACTTCACATGTCCTCTTGGTGGCTAAACCAACCAGTGTATAAGAAGCCACAACCTTGTATTTCAAAGGATCCATACCATTGCCTTTGGATAGTGCGGCTTGATCATTACAATTTTCCCTGGTTGGTAGCATGCAATGCCAATACCAAGATACATCTTATTCCAGTTTTGACAAGCCATGGAGAAATAGGTCCAATGACAAGATACATCTTATTCCAGTTTTGACAAGCTATGGAGAAATATGTCCAATGCGTTATCAAAATATTTCATATGCAAATAGCAGTTGTAGGTTGAGTCAGAAATAAGGGTAAAGTCCCTTATCTCCATGAATCTTGAGAACCTGGTACGTGTTTAAATAGGCTCATTAGGAAAAACAAAAATTTCCAATGTCATTACACTCTACAATGACTTCACCTTAACCAGTTGTTTGAATTAAGTTAATCTAAACGGATTGTTCATATGGTTTCATGGACACAAAAACATGTGGCATCTTGTGTAAATATCCATAGCTTCTTGAAAGACAAGATGCACACTATGGTGGCATTAATTGCTATTTGAGCAAGCTTTCTTTCTGAGCTTGTGCTGACTGCTATGCTTCTTCATGTTGACTTCCATATCCACAATTTGAACCAAGGTAAAGCAATTAAATATATCACTCCTCAATCTCCTCAACTAATTTTCCCAGAAAGAGACAAAAGTAGATTTAGATATACTTTCTGCTCCAATTAATAATAATAAAATATGCCTGGCAATTTAAAAATCCATAAATGAGGGAGGATCAAATCAAAGAAAATTGGGAGTCCTCATCTTGGACTAGTGACCCTTTGACATCCTTAAATCCTTAAATCTCTCCAAAAAAAAAAAGGGCTCTTGAAATATGTGCTGGCTACCATGCATCTTCATGTTGAACAAAGCTTCTAAATGTGTGATGTCTCTGAAAACTAAAAGTTCTCCAAGTTATAGTGTTCCTTCATCTGCTCCCAGAAATAGATCATTAATAGATGAAGCTGCAATTCATATAAGGCAACAATAGTGGTTGTAGAGTTCATCCACAAAGGTAATAAACCTTCTTGCCAGAAGACCACAAAGTTGAGTTAATGTGAAGAGTGCTACCCTATTGCAGCTCTCTGGAAACTCTAATAATTGTCCAAACATAAAGGTACAACCATTGGAGTAAATCAGTGATTTTCTTGGCCATTCCCAAGAAAATCAGTGATATATTCTAGCAACCAACAAAGAATCTATCTCATGACAATTACTAGAAAATACTTTAGGTAGAAATTTCAATGTATTGACTCTCCTAGATAAAATAATTCATCACTTTCCTAGCACCCCATGTAAACTCAAGGCTAAAATTGATGTTGCTTATTTAAAATTCAAAAGTAGAAGTAGATTTATCCAACCAATTCAGACAAATGCATCCAGCTAAGCTGATCTACATGGGAAATATTTGGTCTCATCTGAACTATTGTAATGCTTCTCCATATATCTTGTAATTTTTTTCAATCTTCAATACCAATGGTTTTGTTTGGATGGTGAATAACACTTTCTAGTTTATTCATCCATTCTTTAGGATGACATAAATTTTGTTAATAACAATGGAGATCACTGAAGGACTGCTTTCAACCAGGCTTGGTTCAACTTAATACATAATGGTTGGAATCGGGTTCCTTCCTGTTTGGATCATAATGTTCCATGAGAAGAAACAAAAAAATCCAAAAGAGATTGGGTAATATCGATATACTTTGGAATAGAATGCACCATAAGATGAATTGCAGGTTCGATATTCATGAGATTGTCAATCTTATCCGTAAAAAAAAAAGAGCCAGTCGTAGAACAAAGCCAATTTCGCATTTGCCTCTACATGCTTACTTCTACAACACTTCAACAACCAACCCACGATAGCCCACCTTGAAATAACATCAGACTGAAGAATCTCATTTGGCGGGTGATGCGCGCAACAGATAAAGCGAACGAGATCAGAGATCAGGGATCAGGGTTTCACTTTCAGGCGCGACAAAGAATTTATTCACAAACCATGCCTGATACCTTCTCTGATGACCCCATTTAACATATGTTGGCACAAACCTGACCTGGTTTTCCATCTCAAGTGTAATCCTGGATACCAGGTACCGGACGGGAGTACGCGATAAATAGAGTTAAGAAACGTCCCTAAAATCCTGAACCCTAAAAACCCCGGGATTCCCTAACAAATCTTTCCATATTAATTCAAATATCTACTTCTGGTTTTGGGGCAAAGTTCCAAGACACGTCAAGGTGGGATACAGATACACAGGGAGGTACAAAAGGGCGAATGGATACAGAACAAAGAACAAGGGCAAATCCATGGAGAGTCTGTGTGTAACATTAACCTAACCATTATAACCAAAATTGGATAGATATTTTAATTTTATTGTGCATGTCTTTTAATTTTTTCAAGTTCTAGATGCCATCAGGACCTCCTAATTGCTTTATTACAAGGAATATAATCATATTTTTTTGTCAAAGTTTCCTTGTTTTTGGGTGGATTGAAAGTAAACACGTGATTTGGGCATTAGTTTTTTTGTAAGTAATGGGTCAATAACCTTTTCCACATCCTACTTAGACATACTACCTGAAGACGGAATGTGTTCCGTGAGTTCTACAACAGTTTTGAAATTGGTAGTATAAGCAGGGATTAGGAAGCTGATTAAAAATTCTTTTAAGATCCTTTGTTAGCTCTTCAGCAACTGATCTCATATTTATCTGAGAGGTCAACATTGCCATTTCCTAGGAAACCTTCAACCCTCTTTTTAATTTACTCAAGATCTTTTGACATCTGTTCAACCTTTCTGCAACACGTTGTCTCTATAAATCTGTTTGTTGTTGTTGATCGACCAACCAGTTTTGTATTTCCTGGCAGCAATTGTCTTTGGGTGTTTTGTCTGCAGCATTTTAATCAGTATATCAGTTATCTTATATAGGTATAAACATTTTAATAATTTTTCTAATTCTTCGACAACACCTGTGATCATATCACAACAACCTGTTTCTGTTGTTTGAAATCAGTAATAATTTTTTATTGTTCCTTAAGTTTCCCTAATGCTTTACGAATTGAAATTCATAATTCCTCCTTGCCCAATTTGCTCCTAGGTCTGGTACAGGCCGAGGTTAGGGTTTCTGTCTGTTTTAGTCTGGCTGCTGTTTTTTTTCGTAAATTTACGAGTATCCTTCAACTATTTGACTATTTTAGTAAAATCTTGATCACATTTTGCTTTATCATGAGCTAGATAATATATTAATATCACATTCAGTTTTTTTTTCACTTTCTCCTCCACTTAGATGGATTGATTGACTGATTTGAGTTTTGCATATGATCTAGTTTAGTCCTGATAACTTCCTTTCTTAATCTCATCTCATCTTCACTGGCAGTAAGTTGTATATTGAGACATGGTCTTTATTTGCAGTATCAACAGATATGAATGTTTCCTGCTTTTTTCGTGCACTTTCTAATTGTTGTTACCAGGCATGGCAGTTTGCCTCTTGTTCCTGGGAGTAATTCCACTCCCCTTCTAGTTTTTCTTGCAAGGAGCTACAAATTATTGAGTCGAAGTTTAATTTATTTTTAATAGTCTAGAGACCATAAGTCAGTTTCTCATCCAAATATTTTTGAGTTACCAGCTATTCATTTACTAAATCTCTCACTTCCATGGTTGGGGAAGTGATGACTGTAATCTTTAAATGTTTTGACCTGATTCCTGTGTTGAAACTGAATAGTTTCAACATAAACATTTGTAAGTAGAAGCCTTTCTGTCAGCCACAGACCACCTTTATCAACAATTTACTTGTTTCTCTCTGTTAGAGGTGTGTGGTAGTGAGCATCCTTGAGGGAAGGCCCAGTCCTTTCCTTGGTCATTGCAATATGGTTGCATAGCAAAGAAAACTATAAGCATAACCCAATTATACATCATGACTCAATTTTTTTCATACAAAATATTGAACATGTTTGCCTTTCACCCCTAAATGTGTGAACATTCCTCTAATCCAATATAGAACATCCTCCTTGGAACATTCACCCAGAAGTCAATATATTACACTTAGTGCACTATGGGAACTCCATATTGATAGGGAGTTAGATTTTTCACACATCATGCAACCAGTCAACAATCCAAGACAATCCTCAATAATTCTTCAATAATATTTTAATCATTGAGAAGCATAGAGATTTCTTACCATGGAGGTCAAAGTAAAAATCCACAAGACCAAGGAACCAGAGTCCAAAATTTAAATAAGAGATCAAAAGTCATTAGGAACATTGTGTCTTTGTCGAACACAATAGAGCATTATTGTCATGACTCGTAAGTTCATGGGGCCAGTGGAGGCTTGGGAAGAAATCAACAAAAGTAACAGATGAAGGTCAACATGCTAAAAGAGAGAGAGTTGGATTCCTACTCAGGAATTCTACAAGATATTCTTTCTGGGGGACCAACCCATTCAACTTACACATGAGATCAAGAGATTATAGAAAGGATTCTAAATCATTCAAGGTCTTTTTATTTTTTATATTTTTTAATTTTTTGATAGCTGTTTTTAAGATTCCATATAATTCATTAAACAAGGCCAATATAACATGGGATCATAGCTTTATTTCAAAAACAAACATAGTTAACAATGTCATAAGAAAATGGTGGATTCAAACTCATTCATTCCCATGAACGCTTAGGTCTTGCCAAGAGCCATAAGCTCAATCGAATTCACTTTTGGGGAAGGAGTCAATCTGAATTACTTCTACAATCTTCTTATACATCATGTGTAGCCACCATGTGTACATATTAGTGCATATCAAATGACAAGTTGGATTGCTCCAAGGATTGTTCACATCACCAATATAATGGTCCTCAATGAGACTGCTTGGACTACTCCCAAGGTCCCATGCATGAAATAGTGCAATGTCCAAACGACTACATGAGTCGTAGGTTTTTTCATTGATAACATATGCGGCCAATGAGAGCAGAAGTAGGTGCAATATCAAAGACAACCTAATCCATAGGACCATTCATAGATATGAGTATCCATAATGTACACAATTGTTGCTTACCATTCCTAGCACTTCAACTTCTTTGACATTGTGGTTTGTCTTTCAATTAAATCTTATGCTTATTCTTTTGTGCTTAATTAATGACTTGCTCTTGGACTTCAAATCTAACTTTCCATATCTCCATGCATCAAGGGTGGATCAAACAAACATTAAATTAGCTGTCAAATCTTATGGGATTTATATTCCATCTTTTTGCATTTTCCTGGATGGCTTGCTCGTTTATATTTGGAAGAATATAAATATCTTGTTTAGGAGTATTGATTTTCTTTTTATTATTTTTTATTTTTTTTCAAGATCTCAAGGATTTTCTATTTGGTGGGGCTAAAATCTTGTGAGAAATATTTGTTTTGTGTTTTCCTTTTCTTTATTGTCTATCCTTTTAGATCCAATCACACACCTAATCTAAAACATGTAGTCCCATTACCCCTCATGTTAGTAGGGGAATATATGAACACTTTGCATTATTTATCAACACCATTTTAAGCCCAAGGTCACAAGTCAAAAGCAATGTTAAAACCATGTGAGGTCTTGTATTATCCTACCCCTGTATCTTTTGAGTCTGTATCTTGTTGGCTTGGTCAAACCATCGTTGATCCCTTGAAGTTTCAGGATCAAAGATCAAAACATGCTATGCAAAAGATTACTAGAGGACTTAGGAACAACATCAAGAAGTAGTTCAAAGGCCTAACAATCAAGACCAATCACCTTTTGGTTTAGAAGCTTCTATCAAGGTATAGCCCCAAAGCTTTTGGGATGCTTCGAAATTTCTCGTGATTTTTTCTCCAAAAGATGTCAAGGTATAATACTAACAGGGAAAAGAAGGAAGTCAATAATAAACCCTAAAATGACTACATTTACAACCCAACTGCTCTGGGCATTTGCAAGAGCAGTGACCTACAAAACAAGTTAACAATGCTGAGTGAAGCAGATTCTTACAGCTGAAGGAGAGTTAGTTTGTTCACAAAAAGCAAGCGTGCTCCATTCTTATCTCTGCGATTTTCTATATTGTGACCATGTTGCAGAAGGTTTGATCCATGGTTGGATACCAGTGAGGCTGTAAAAGCGTCCTTACCTAGCTTTCCAATACCTATGTATCTTGCTAGCCAAGTTGTTGAAATTAGTTGGTATGCTAGAGCTTCTTCTCTCCTCCATTAATGCAACTTGGATATCAAGAAGCCTCCTCCATATAGTTCTCTGTTGATGCTCCTTACCTAAGTAAGATAGATATTAATTGATGTGCCAGAGTAGAGGTTTTCAAAGCCTACTTGAAATTCACTTTGTTGAGCGCAGAACTAAGCCTAAGAAGACCCGTCCTAAATCTCAACCTGACAGAGATTCAAAACCTGATTGATTTTATGATTGAGTTGATAAATGCTAGCTATTTTTATCAATAGTTGTTTGATGTTGGTTGTAGAGACAGGGACATAACCGAATCAAACTCTTTCAAGGAATATTTTATGTTAATTCTTATTTCTATCTTGCATTGTATTCTTTTCTTATCAATGTTTGAAAGGATTGCTCATGTGGATAAGACACCATTGTTGGCCATGAAAAGATAAAACACTAAGCCAAGAATGCCAAAAAACCGCTTCATTATGCTACTATTTCTGAGGGGGAGGACAATGGTCCTTCTTTAAAAGAAAACAATGCTTATGCCTCATAGTTTATGCCCTCTCAATGATCCAAAAGAAGAGAAAACGTATTGATGCTTGCAAGCAAGCTTTCCTCAGCTTGCAAATGATTGAAACTCCTCCAAAGATCCACCCAATCGTGCCATATTGTTGGAAAGTCACAGTTTTATGACAGGTGGAAACAATTTCTTGAAGTTTTGCGTCTTTCATTGCGGGATTAACTAAAGGGGTTTGGGAGATGAAAAACCATCAAACTAGGCAAGTGGGACTCTTACTCACTAAGGTTTTAAAGAAATTATATGCATAAAACTGATACTAGCACCTTCTAGTGGAATTGATAAGTACATTAATCCATTGCTTGCCATTATTTTGGTTTGGTGCCACCTTATAGCATATCCAGGTTCAAATACTATTTTCCATGACGGACAGTTGAGTCTGTTTCAACTCTAATTATTATTGAGGGGTTCCACAAGGATATCACATGAGAGTTTATGATGCCCATTTTAACGTAGATAACCACCTATGTCAAGATTCTATTTCCATGTTATTTAATTGAGAAATGTTGATGCATCTGGCATCACACATAAAACTACTTATATGACTCTGTTGGTGAATTTGACATTGCTGATAAGATGGTTGATATATGGACCACATGTATGACTCACGCGGTGATGGATTAGCTGATGCATAACTTATCAGAATTGTTTTGGATCGTATATAGCCCAATGTGGTAAAGCCTAAAATCTTTATCAAATTGAGAAAATCAAGACGAGAAACAGAGTTCTCTTTAATATGAAGAAATGTTTTTTTATTCTGTGCATGAAGCGCCACTGTTCCTGTGTATTATGACCGCTGCACTCCCTTTTATGCCCCTCTTACCTTATTGTTCCATCGGCTAACATGTGACTCCTCTAATCTGAAACACTCTGTTTCGTACACGATATAAACATGTGACTCCTCTGCTCAGAAATACTCTGTTTGATATGCGATATATATAAGTGTAGTTCTTACTGCTCTGATAACTCTGTTGGTCATGGATTTCTCTGTTATGAATTCTACTCTTATTTTAAAATAGTTGGGCTTACGTAAATAAGCTAGCAGATAAAGATACTGATACTAACAAGTGGATATGATTTATTTACATGAATTATTTCGTGAAATTGTGATATGAACAACAAACTTAGCACATGGACATTGGGCATAATAAACATGATGTTTAAAATCATGTGGCTATATTATTTTGTGGATATATATATATATATATATATATGCGTGGATGAGAACTAAATTACAGGTTGGAAGGAACTGTATGTTAGCCGAGAGCTACTCTTCCATTGAGGGAAGGTTGAGACATCTCA
>APFE031537665.1:0-36873 GCA_000404065.3 Pinus taeda | reverse complement strand
GGGCTATGCCTCAGGACTACCAGATAAAAATTACCTATTTTGATGGCACAAACTCCTGCACAGCCCTACAACATACAAAGAAAATGCAGGATTACTTTGAGAGTTATGAGATCGATGATGACAGTGTGAGAATGAAGATTTTCATTCAAAGTTTGACCGGTGATGTCAGAACTTGGTTTAGGGCACTTACACCCAATTCCATATTAAATCCTGAAGCCTTATACCAGACCTTTATTAACAGATGGGAGAAAAAGAAAGATCCCCTACACATACTATCTGAGTATGATACTATCAAAAGAGGACCTCAGGAAATGGTTTTGGATTATTGTGCAAGGTTTAATAATGTTTACAATACAACACCACAAAATTTAAGACCTTCACCTGATCTCGCTTTGTAAAAATTCCCTGATGGCTTTGATACTGAAATGGCATATTAGTTAAGGGAAAGAGCCCCTCAAAGCCTTGCAGAAATGCAAGATGTTGCTGTTAGTGTGGAGGCAAATCTAATTGCTAAAAGAAACAGAGCTAGAACTGAGAGAAGAACCACTTTCAAAGAAGAACCCCCAGCCTTTGATCAGAAGCTAGATGCTATGATCAGTGGCATCCACAGGCTTGGAGACAGAGTAGACAATGTTGAGAGGAAAACTTCATGGGAAGGTCAACAACCCAATACCATAAGGAACCCGAACTTCAGAAAAACTCAAAACACAAACGCTGGAAGGGCCAGTACTGACCATGATATTAGGCCTCCTTTCCAAGAAAATTATGCGGAAGCATCTACATCCAGTGAGCCCACAGATGGGACTCATATGAACTTGATAGATTTGGAAAATGAACAACAAATCTTTCTTGCTGAAGAGGACCGAGAATACCTAGATGCAAAACAATTTCACACCAAGTCGGGAGAGTCTTTCGATTTCAAACAAGGCTATGATACTGCGGTGTACGAGGTACACAAACAATACAAATTGAGAACAAGGGCCATTGATGTCCCCCCATCTAGCAGAACAAAATATAGCAAACAAATCAACAAAATTAAAGGAAATGTCACCATAAATCAACCAGCTGACAGCTCTGTCCTAAGCCCGCATCAGGTAATTGTGGAGGATATAACAGATACCCAGCCTCCTATTGATCGGCCTCTACCTCCCTCCTTCCCAAAAGAATATCTGAACAGCACTCCAAAAAATCCTCCCAAAACAGAAATACCACAAACTGTCATACATCATGACATTGACATTCCAAAAGAAAACGTAGAGAGTATGCCTGAAAAAGAGAAATCTGCCACTATCAACGCCAAGAAATCATTGGAAAAACCATTCAGTTTAGAAGCAGAGATTGGAAAACTCAAGATATCCATTCCCCTCTCAGAACTTGCCAAACATGATGTATATAGGCAAAAAATTCAAAGGTCACTTCAACTACCAGAGATAAGGGATGACGTAAACATTTTAGACGATACCCCTGAGCTGCTGTTTGGTCCAGAAGTTAACGGAAAAACAACCTATGGACATGTTCCACCTTTTTATGTCAGTCTACACATACATGACAAAATATTGCATAATGCTATGTTTGACTCAGGTGCCTCACATAACCTTATGCCCAAAGCTGTAATGGAAAGTTTGAACCTTGATGTCACAAGACCGTACAAAGATCTGTATTCCTTTGACTCAAGTCAAGTCAAATGTTTAGCCTTGATCAAAGACCTTTGTGTCTCTCTAGTCCAATTCCCCAGCAAGACAATCTTAATGGACGTAGTAGTTGCTGACATTCCCACAAAGTATGGCATGCTCCTATCTAGATCGTGGGGAGCAAAATTGCAAGGGTCCCTTCAACTCGACCTCTCTTATGCCACTATATCTATCTTTGGGCAACCAAAGAGACTATATAGAGAAACATTAATGAAGTATGTGGTAAGCAGTGAGGAAAAGCCCCAAAATTTTCCAATTTACTCAATCCATTCCGATATGGATTCTATTATTTTCTTTAATGATAACACCAACCCTCCAACTAATGATAAGCCATTATCTTTGGAGCAAGGAACGTACATCAATGAGGAATCAGTTGCCAATACCCATGAAATTGTCTCAACAGCCAAGGAAACCAACAAACAGCAAGAAGAACACCCTGAAACAGAAATTGTAAGTCTGCCCAATCCTCAAAAAACTGAAACTCTCAATACAAACCTCAAACAAGAAATCACATGGTATTTAGAGTTTGATGGTTTTGTTAACAAGTTAGGAGCAGGGACCGGAGTATGGATTTACAATACACACGATAATCATGCACAAGGCCATGCCTATAGATTCAATTTCAGATGTACAAACAACATGGCAGAGTATGAAGCTCTTCTCTTAGGCCTTAAACTGCTCAAAATCCTAGGAGCCACTAAAGTGTCCATCCTTGGTGACTCTGACTTGATTATACAAAAAATGAAAGGTAACTTTGTCACTAATGATAGTAGAATGAGAGCTTACATGGTTGCTTCCACCGAATTACTCAATTCCTTCAGTGAATTCAAGCTGTCCAAAATTTCAAGAGATCATAATATTCATGCCCACAGTCTAGCAACCTTTGCTAGCACATGCAAGATTCCCTTTGAACCAAATCACCATTTCACCGCTGAAATAAAACACAGACCTTCGGTCCCTAACAATGTCAAGGATTGGCAGGTATTTCAAAATGATACCCAGATTAACAGTTTCTTAACTCTTGAGGGGGAATTTTCCAACACAAACATTGACATGGATGCCATGAACGAATCACAACAACTAGCAGAAGAAAATCACCTAACTGTAACAGCTGCAACAGCTAAACAAATCCTTAACCCAACTGTGTTTAACAACACAAACGTAGAACATCTGAAACAAATATGTTTAGAGGAAACAACCAAAACAGAGGATGAGTTTATTGATCTAAAGAGTAATTTTCTACCTGCCGACCTTACTCCATTAGAAGACATGTTTGATGACAATGATGTGCCAAGAAAGCCAAAGATGGAGCCTCTGAATGCTGCTATAGAAGAACACAACATAGGAACAACAGAGCAGCCTAGAATGATTAAGTTGTCCAAAAATCTTCCCCCTGATAAAAAACCGAAATATGTGGATTTATTCAAAGAATTCCAAGATGTATTTTCTTGGAGTTATGGGGACTTGAAGTCCTATGAAACCTCAGTGATCCAACATACCATTCCCTTAAAACCAAATAAAAAACCGTTCAAACAGAAACTTAGGAGAATCAACCCCATGCTCCTTCCCCTTATTGAGAAAGAAATAAAGAGAATGTTTGAAGCAGGTATCATTGCACCCATCAGATTCTCTGAATGGGTGTCTAACTTAGTTCCCACTAGGAAAAAAACAGGAGAGATAAGACTGTGTGTAGATTTGAGAAATTTAAACTAGGTCTCTCTAAAAGACCACTACCCTTTGCCCAAAATGGACCATATCTTGCAAAGAGTAGTGGGTTCCTCTAGAATTTCTTTACTAGATGGATTTTCAGGATTTAATAAGATACCCGTTCACCCGGACGACCAGGACAAAACAACCTTTACCACTCCGTGGGGAACATTTAAGTACGTTAAAATGCCTTTTGGGCTGAAAAATGCTGGTGCTACCTTTCAAAGGGAAATGGATATTGCATTTTCTCAGGAGATACATGATTTCCTTGTAGTTTACCTTGATGACCTGACCCCATTCTCCAAATCTGACCAAGAGCACCTTAAGCACTTAAGGCAAATTTTAATGACATGCAGGAAATATGGCATTTCCTTGAATCCCAAGAAATCCCTGTTTGCCCTTAAGGAAGGCAAGCTTCTAGGGCATATAATATCAAAAGATGGGATTAGAATTGATCCTGAAAGAATTCAATCTATCCTTCAAATCCCATATCCAAGAAACATAAAAGAACTACAAGCATTCCTTGGAAAGATCAACCTCCTAAGGAGATTTATCCCAAACCTAGCCGAGCTAATAAGGCTATTGAGCAACATGTTGAAGAAAGATGCCAAGGTAAAATGGTCTCTTGAAACCAAGTAGGCTTTTGAAAGTATAAAAACTGCCTTAACTCAAACGCCTGTCCTCACCAGTCCTCAATACGACAAAGACTTTATCATTTTTTCCTTTGCATCTGAGCACACTATAATTGTTGTCCTTTTACAAAAAGATGATCAAGGTAACGAAAATCCAATTACTTTTTTCAGCCAAGCTTTGATAGATGCACCCTTGAAATATCAGATTATGGAAAAGCAGGCTTATGCCCTGGTCAAAGCCATCAAAGATGTCAGAATTTACATCTTATACTCCCACGTGATTGCCTATGTTCCTAACGCTGTTATAAAGGATATATTAACTCAAGAGGGACTTGAAGGCAAAAGAGGCAAGTGGATTGCCAGCATCCTTGAATACGACATTGAAATAAAACCCACCAAGCTGATAAAAGGACAAGGTGTAGCCAAACTAATGTCTAAAACAAACTTCCAAGCCTTAGACATTAATCAACTGGACAATGAACCGGAGCTGGCGACTCCACAGATCAGTGAAACCTTTTTGCAATCCCCATGGTATGTTGATATTTTCTTTGTATTATTAAACCTGTGTGCTCCCCCAGGATTGTCTAGAACTAAGAAAAGATTTTTAAGGATGAAATCATCAAAATTTTGTGTCATAGATGGTGCTTTGTTTTGGAAAAATCATGAAGGTATTTTGCTTAATTGTTTAACTATAAATGAAGCTAACAGCATCATGAAAGAATTCCATGCAGGGGACTGTGGAGGACACTTATATTGGAATTCCACGGCTGACAAGATCTTAAGGGCTGGTTATTATTGGCCCTCTCTATTTTCAGACGTCAAGAAGTTTGTTGTTTCATGCCACAAATGCCAAATCTTTGAAGGAAAAAGAAAATTACTGCCCTTTCCCCTTAAGCCCATTCTAACCAAGAAACCCTTTCAACAATGGGGTCTCGACTTCATTGGAGAAATTCATCCCTCTTCCTCATGCCAGCACAAGTGGATTTTAACAGCCATCAATTATTTCACTAAGTGGATTGAAGCCATTCCATGTAGGCAAGCTAACGACTCCACCATTATCCAATTCCTTGAGAGCAATATCCTGTCCAGATTCGGCTGCCCTGAGAAAATCATCACTGACAACGCTACTGCTTTCAAATCCAAAAAGATGATCAATTTCTGCCATAAATACCACATTACCTTAGGCCACTCCATAGCTTACTACCCTCAAGGTAATGGCTTGGCCGAATCTTCCAAAAAAAGCCTCATCAATATCATAAAGAAATTACTGGAGGAAAACAAAAAGAACTGCCATAGGAAGCTCACAAATGCTCTGTGGGCAGACAAACTTTCCACCAAGAAATCCATTGGGATGAGCCCTTATGAACTAGTATATGGCATGGAAGCCAAATTTCCTTCATCTTTGGGCATTCCTACTATTAAACTGTTGCAAGAAATTCAGGCTAAACCAAATGACATGCAGAGAAGAGTTAATCAAACCATTTATCTTCAGCAAACCAGAGAGCAAGTCTATGACAGAGCTCAAATACTGCAAGAAAAACTCAAAAAGGTGTTGGATAAGAAGGCCAAAGCAGAGGATTTCTGGGTTGACAGCAAAGTTCTAAGATGGGATTCGTGAAGAGAGGACAAGGGCAAACATGCAAAATTCGATTTTATGTGGAAAGGTCCATACATTATCAGCGTTGTGCAAGGCAATAATACATATTTTCTCAGATCTCTAGATGGCAGCACAACTGAAGAAGGCCCTGTCAATGGCCGAATGCTAAAGCACTACAATCACCCTTTTGATTGAAAAGAGCAGGCGGTGTTATTTTCTGTACATAGAATGTTTGTATATATCAGCACTTTGATTTTATTTTTGTAAAAATCCATAATGCTAAACCACGCAGAAGAAAGCAGGCAGTGCTTTACAAGTTAACAACAAAACAGTTAAAGAAAAGCGCTTTTAATAGTTCGAAAGATCAAATCAGTCCAAAAGTCAGCACTAAGAAAGTCAAAGCACAGCCATAACAGAAGAATCAAGGCAATCTAACCTGTTGTTCTTGGCTTCTCACAAGGAAAAGCCATCCCCAAGTGGAGCCATTGTTAGCCTCCTGCTGCAGCAGGTTACTCATATTTCATGATTGACATTTTTACAAACCAAATATGTCATACTTTGCATACTGCAATGCTCCATATTTGCTAAACAGTCTCCAAGCAAAGAAGGCTACTTAGAGTTCAACTAACTGCTTTCCAATTTTGAAGAGTCATTCCAGTTTTGTAGAATCTTCAACTAAAGGGAGGTCCAAACAGCCTAATCTTGGTCCCCTTAGGTTTCAATTTCCTATTTTAGAATATAGAGAATGAAAATCTGTCCAAACAGCTTAATCTTTGTTTAGAAACCTTTTTTGGCAAAATCACATAATTGATCATTTGTCAATGCGTTTCGAACCAACTAGTGTTGTTCATCGTCAGGACAAGTTGAAGATACAGATCCAGTATAGCGAGTTAAATAGTCCAAGCAGAGACTCCAACGGCTAAAAAGACTAACGGCTATTTTTCAACATAAGGACCCAGTCAAATCTCCTTTAACTAAATTAATATTAATATTCTTTATAATTAATATTATACTTCTGGAGCTAAGTAAACTGGGTAAAAATAACAAAGATCAGAAGTTAGATAAAAATTTAATCTATTTAAAATATTTAAAATTATGAAACAATAAACAATATATATATATATATATATATATATATATATATATATATATATATATATATATATATATATATATATATATATATAATATATAGATTATATATATATTATATATTTTTCAATACCTAATATAATACATTTAATATAAGTTTTAAATTATTTAATAAATTATTAGAAAACTAATCTTGGCAGATCCTAGATAGGTAGAGAATCAAAAGACCCAACGCTTAATCTGGGTCCTTGGAAAGAAATAAGGGTAGTTGTAGACAGGAAGGCATAAAAAGAAAATTGAAATGCGGGTCTGCAAGTCTAAGTGCACCCAAACTAAAAGAAGAAAAAATGTTAGGTAAGTAGGCTGGGTAGGTAGTTTTGAGGTTGTAGAATCTTGATGTCTGTTCATTACCATGTTTTAAAGTATCATATCTACTCAGGTCGCAGTCATCAAGCATTTTTCATATGAAGGAGCTCAAACCAAGCATAACTAACTTCCCTTTCTCCATCTTCCCGAAATCATTAATTAATTTCCCCAAAAAGAGGTCAAGACCTGCTTGATATCTCTTAGTTTCATCATTTTCCATGTCATTAGCCTGGGTGAAGATCTGCTTCACTCAAGGAGGATCCATACTTTCTCTATAAGGTTTTATCTCCCCGTTGAAGCCTAAGATCTCTCAAACTTAGCGCTTTCTTATCATTTCCATATTAACTGCTGACATTATTATTTAACTCCCTATATTTTCCCCCATCCCCTTACTAAAACTATTAAGTTAATCCCCTTATGTAAATATCCCCTCCCCCTGGTTGAAAATAACAATAAGTACCCCCGGGAGTTGCTCAGTTTATCTGAAACTTGGCAAGAACCCTCATGTTGCCCCTTCAAACCATCTTCTAATGCAATAGACTCCTTCCAAAGTATAAAATTCCTTTTTAGGTTATCGGCCCCTTCCGAGGCCTCAAATACTCTTCAAACGCACATACTCACTCCTTTCGATCGCAATAAACCCTTGCCGATTTCCTTAACATTCTTCCGATCCGGGTGAGCCATCTCGCATCGGCATATCGCAATATTTTTACCACATAGGTGTGCCCCATTCCTTGTTGCCCAATGCGATATCGTGATATCGGCGATCGGCAGTCGCAAGCATCGCATTTCCAAAATAAATACCTTCTCGTTCTCCGCCGATGCGATATTGCGATCGCATTGGAAGAAGTTTATCGCATCGCAGTAACATATGAGTCACCCTGCCACGTCACCTGGCTGACGTCATCCGCCGTACAGCTGACGTCATGCTGACGTCAGCAGCCAAAGGAAAGGAAAAAACGCACAAGCGCGAAAGTCGAGCTTCGGAGCTCCGGAACAAGAAACGGAGGCAGTTTTCGATGCGCGATTAGCGCGAAGTGCTAATTGCGCATCGCTACGAGAAATGAGCGATATCGTGGAATCTTTAGGGAATCTTTTGATTCCTTGGCCCGTTTTACACCGAAAAGCTTGAAATTGCCTGATTTTGCCAAATTAAACGGATTTGAAGACAGAGAGAGACCAGAGACAGAGATTAAAGAGTATCAGATCAGATTTGCAGACAGAAAGCACGTCAAAGAGTATCAGGAAGCGGCGAAGACCATCAATGTAGCGGAAAAGTATATCAGGGGAGATTTTCTCAGGGCTCGAGGCAAATCCAACATTAAAACGAAAGCTCTGAAAGTCAAGAAGCAATTGAAGATGCATTGAATGCTCACCAGCACAAATGACTGCACATTAAACTCACTGAAGATCAGTGGACCAGAACTCAAGGCACCATTATGACAGAACCACGGCACCAAGCCACACAGGACACCTCATCAAATCAACTTGATTCAGTTGCCTCTAGCGCAGCCCAAATGACTTACTTGCATTTAATCCTAGTAACAATTAGGTTTTAGAAAAATCTTTTTCCAACAAACTTGTTTTAGGTCAAATGTAATAAATAACTTCAGATATTTTTCTTATATATACCACCCTGAAAAATGGATTAAGTGTTGGTTGGTTGGTTGTTTATTGATCAGTAGCTTGATCTTAGTCATTTCGATCTTTCTCTCAAGCAGAGACTCGCACTGTAACTGTGATACTTTCTATAATCAAAGACTGCTGAAAGCATGGATTCTGAAACTGTCTGTTATGTTTAATTGGCTGAGGAGTGATTGTGGAATCCCTATGCTTCGACATGTTTCAATAAGTGCTTCTTAACTCTGTTAGTTTTATTCATGTTTGTTTTATCAGAAATCCACTCTCTAAATTGCAGAAAAAAAGAATAGCTTAGGATTTGCTTAATTGCACCTTAGGCTCAATTTCTACGATTTTTCATGTTTTCATCAAGAATAGTTATGAACATCCATACTTGAATGATCTTGTTTATGCTGTTTCTTTCACTTTTGGATGATAATTTAGGAATTCTTAACTGCTCCTAGATAACCGTTCTCTCACTTCCCCTCTCTGTCAGTTCTGATGAAATATTCTTAATTGCCTTTCGTTTCTGACCATCATTCCATCCTTCAGCAAATTTGATCATTGTCTCATGTGTGGCTACCTCGCTCCACAAGCCTCTTGTGACCAAGAAAACGTACCAGCAAGCCTTAATCCATGACTCCATGCCCAATGGTTTGAAACTTATCACACCTTACTTTGCCTCTCAGCTTGGAATTTCTACCTGGCATACACCTTCCATCCAAACAAAACAAACAAAACCTCGGTACCCAACAACTAGCCTAAAATCACCATCAACATATTTAAATCATAAAGAGAGATCCCTCTCTGATTGCAGGTGGGCTAGAACCTGCAATCCAAAGATTGGTTTGTGGTTACCTCGGCCGTATCCCTATAGGAGGTTCGGTACAACCTGAGTGATAACACAACCTCAAATGAATTTTGGCTTCTAGTTACTTTTTACAAAAACAAAAATATCTAAGAAGGATCTTTAAATTTTTGTATAGATGATAAAAGTCAAATAGTTTCAAAAAAAATAAGAAACAAAGCCAAAAAAAACTTCTAAAACTCAAGCAATTTAAGCATTCAATCTCAAATTAATTTTTTCTTCTAGTTACTTTTTACAAAAATAAAAATATCTAAGAATGATGTTTAATTTTTGTATAGATAATGAAAATCAAATAGTTTGGAAAAAAATAAGAAACATAGCCAAAAAAATCTTCTAAAATGCAAGAAATTGTTTAATCATTGTGCTTCCACTAAGCGACCAAGGCTCGAATGGCATAAAAATGCACTGGATATCTATTATTGGTCTTTGTTTGTATTATCGGTCTTCTCATGTTTTGGTCTAAACATGCTTTCAATGTAACTTTTGAGTTTTATATTCAATGTTTAATCCAAACCTCATTTGACAACAGTGAGTTCAAAAATTTAGAGCTCTAGGTTCATTTATGTGGAGCTTTCTTTCATTGATTATCGGAAAATAGCAAATTCAAAAATACTCAAAAGTGGCATGTGCATTTATTTAATATTCGTTTAATTAAATTATGTTTCAGGAAAAATTAGAATCAGCTTTTGCCAACACATCTAAATTTGTGTTCGAGGGCTGTAGCAGTGTGGACAACTTGACACACAGACCAATGTTGTCCTTTCACGATGCTGAAATGACAAACTATTTATTGTACCTCCAACTTGGCATTGAATGCAAGATTGTCTTGGTCTCCACTCCATGTGAGTTTTCAATATTATATAGCGTCGGCAGCAAGTTGAGCTGAAATACGAAGCTACAACAGAATATTGTTCTCATGCCCAATCAAACATTTTGGTACAAATTTTAGTTCTCTGATATCATTCACATGTTGACAATGTTGCTCATGTGACAAGTCTGTTGCTTCTATATATATAAAATTTTGGCACACAGTCAAGAAATATAGCCAGAAAAGTATTGTGTTGTAAATTACATATAATGATGGAAAATAAGAGCCTAGGAAAATTACCCAATCAAAATTGAAAAAAAATAAAAAAATTCTAATGTTTACATTAGAAAACCTATTTCAATTTTTAGTCGCTTGAGATTTAATGTAACAATCAAACTTATTCTGAATACGTTATTACCCGGCTGTGATAGGGAATAAAAAGGTGAAATGTAGAAAAATAATGGCCATCTTAACCATACTTATAAAATAAAACGACATACACAACGGGTAGAAATTTAGTAACTTATTAGCATTGTCAATGTACCATCATAAAATATCAAAAAAGAGTCCTTCATTAATGGAATAGATCATAAATCATGTTCGTAAAAGAAAATATACCAAAGCAAAAGACGTTTAATTTATTCCCACAAAAGTGGAGATGCACGGGGCATGAAAGAAAATATATGCCTTAAAATGTATATATTAATCTCTTAGGTTTAATATTATTTCTTTGGGTTTATAATCTTCGTTAAGTATGGTCCAACGCCATATTATGAAAAAAGATTTTCTCAATATGAAAATCAACCATAGCCCAACTTTGCATTGTGACAGAGATTGTCCCAATATAAAAATGAACCATGGTCAACCATGTTTATTTAGTGTTTAAAATATTTATCTTAGAATTTTTATACCTTGAGTTTATAATATTAATCCATTGGGGTTTAATATTGTTCCTTTAAGTTTATAATGCATAATGGTTTTAGAATTTATCTTTTTAGGTTTATGATTCTTATAAAAAAAATAATAATATTAATAAATAAAACTAGTAATGGTAATGAGATAAAACTAATAACATTAATTAATAACAACAATCATAATAATAATAACTAATGAGTAATAAAAAAAATATTTTAAAATGATTAATTAACAAAAATTAATTAACTATTTTATTTCATTAATTAACTATATTAAAAATGAATGAATGAATTATTAATAATTATTATTAACTTATTATTATTATTTATATTATTAAATTTAATTAACAATAAAGATAATAATGTCCACAGGTTGTTGGATAGAGAGTGGTGGGGTGCTTATGTTAATGTACTTTTTGATGTGAAGTCACCAATTCAATTCCGTGCCCCTCTAGGGGTGATATATTGAACATGATAGAGATGTAGTCCTACCAAACTTACAAAAAAACAAAAAAAATTTATTAAAAATACAAATAATATTAATTAATAATAGTAATTAATGAGGAATAACACTAATTAATTTAAAACTATTATAATAATAATTAACTAACAATAATTAATATAAATTAATAATTATTATTAATTATAATAATAAAAATAATATTACAGAATATTTGTGTTTTCCAACAACATTTGTTAATGTGGTTGTGTAAATAGTACTCTCAAACTAGTCTTGCTTGGGATTGGACCACAAAGCCAAGAATATTTGCTAAGGTAATTGTGCCAATAATCCTTTCAAGCATAATCTTATTTGAGATTGAACCACAAAATGGGTAAAAACCAAACCTCCCCACTTAACTATTAAATATAATATAATACAACTTTTTATCATTTTCATCTAAATTGTATGGGAAGAGCATAGCCCTTAATGTTTTAAGTTCAACTTGTATCTGCGACATATCTCAGATGGCGGATAAAATAGTCATGTTAATATGACAGAGTCATACTAAAGGAGGTTTTTGGATTTACTAAAGGGTTTTCAAATTTGGATGTACGTGGGGAATTATCCCTGAAAGAATAAAAAAATAAAAATCTAAAATGGAAAATGATTCATTCGAATCGAAGTAATCCGTTTCACAAGTCCATTTTATAATCTTCTATACGCAATGAGTTCGTCTGCAGTCAAAGTACAGTGGAGATGTCACAGTATTTCATGTATTCTCAATGAACTTTGTATATATACTAATCCAACTAGTTTGCACCAATATTTGTTGAAAAAGATTTTAATATTTGAAACGAGGATTTTGTGTTTAGGGTTCTTTCAAATTTAACATCCCAATATCTGTATAAAGTACCAGGAGTTTTAGTACTAAAGTTTGCACCAATATTAGCTGAAAAAGAAATGTAAAAATAACCTCATTTCAGCAGAGGTCGTGCAACGGTTGGGCCTACCGAATACACCACACCCGCAATCGTACAGTATCGGGTGGCTTCATGAAGGACAAGATCTCAAAGTTCGTCAGCAGTGCTGCCTTCCCTACAGCATCAAGCCCTTCACAGAAAAGGTATTGTGTGATGTTACACCTCTGGATGTTTGTGATGTACTATCAGGCTAGCCATACTTGTGGAGGAGACATGTTGTGTATGAGTCAAGGCCTCGCGCTGTCATTATTTCTTTGGATAATTCATTATACAAGATACCAGAGGTAGCCCCACCTACCGTCACCTCTTTGATCACTGCTAAGAAAGGTAGAAAGCTCATCTCACAGACTCGGAAATTCATTTTCTGTCTGATTCGCTCCCAAATTAAGGGGAAGATCGTCACCACATCCATGACCCCCGCTAAGGGTTCCTCCATGTAGCAGCAGCAGCAAAGGAATACGGTCATGACAGAAAATAGGAACAACTTCTCCTCACCCACAGGGGTACCACAAAATCTTTAGATGGGCAACAGAGTCTAGTTACATCTGCAGAAAGAACGCCTTACAAGAGCCCATCAGAAGCGCAGACCATGCCGACATGGTCCTTACACCATTACTAAGGTTATGGGAAATAATGCTTTGGAGCACAACATTACTCCATTCCTTCGCCTGCACCAAGTGTTTAATGTGTACGGCCCTCGACCATGCTTCCCATCATTACTGGACACATCCAAGATTGCAGAACAATGCACCAGGGACCAAGTTCAGCAGTTGGAGGAACTCAACGCAATGGGGACCATTGCTTCCTAAGGGGGGAGGAATGATCCAAGTGGATGTTGGTGGCCACCCACCTATCCCATTTGGACCCCCACAACTATGTCTTTTAGTTTTTCAGTTTCCTAAATTGTAGCATAATTTACTATTTTTAGCAGTTCTTCAGGTCCTGAACTTCTAGAGCCGTTATGAGGCCCTAAACGACGTTTTTTGGGAAATCTGGGGGCAACATGGGAGCATGGATCAATGTTTCCCTTCCCAAAGTTTTAGTGCTTGGATATATCTTTCTAATGAGCTATTGTACGCGTCAAATGAAGATCGTATGCCAAAGTTACGACCCCGGGAAATTGATGTACCAATTTACCCAAACGGGGCCCACAATTTGGTGTTTCATCTTCTAGGGTTAGGTTCCGAGATGTGAAGGGTTTTCCATTGTTTCTCTACAATAAATAGGCCTTCAAGCCTCACTGTAACATAGTTCAGAGACATGTAGCCGCCACATCTCTTCTCAAAGATAAGCTACCATCGCCTTAGATGGTTTATTTCCAATTCTGTTTGTAAGCATATTTCAATATTTTACATTAATGAAATGAAGTATTATTTCTGCTGCATCTCTGTGTTTATGGTTATCTCAGTAATTTGTTGCATTCATGTTTAAATCTGGATCAACACTGATATTGCAGCAATAATGTTGCAACTCCTGGGGCTTCCTACTTTACTTTTATCAACCTGGTAGTTCGTAACAAACTTGGAAGCGACGGTGATGTATGCACAAGTACTAGCTCTTATTACAGGCTGTCACTTAATTAGCGGGCACAAGTTCGCTAGGAGCTTAAGCCAACTTCTATGAGTTCTCAGAAGAAGCTTTAACTATGATAAAAGGAAACTAACTCTATAGGGGCTATTCTACTTGCAGAAAGAGAATGAAAACTGAAATGAAACGCAAACCCTAACAAACCCTAGTTTACCCACTAACCCTACTTTTGCAAGAAAAGAGATGGAAACTACTGAAATGGGGGCCATTGACTACTGAAAAGGTAAATTACATTTATTCAAGCTACTTCTAAAGAGAAATGAGAAGAAATCATATTTTTATACTTTTGAGTGTTTTTATGTGAAATTATTATGCTTGTCATTTCTCTAGTTGTGATTGTGCAGAGGATTGGTGGCAAAGGAAGATGGAGTTGGTTGTTGCAAAGGTAAAGGAAGGTGTGAAGAGGTCCTAAGATGCCCCTAGTATGCTTCTAGAGACTTCCATAGCAATCAGATTTCGAAGAATCACTCACAAGAAATTCTACAGGAGGCTACAGGGGATCTACCGAAGGATCTACAAGAGGAGACTGAAAGCTGTTTTTGGAGTTTAGAAGGTGGAAAAATGATGGGAAAGGGGAAATGAGGGCTAGATGAAGGATTGAGGTGTCGATAAATTGTCAACGAAGATCAGGGATGAACGTGATGGTTGGATTTGTTCAAAGAGCAAGAAAGCATCTTTATGGGGAAAAACACAGAAATTAGGGCAGATTGGCGAAATGTTGCGAATGAGTTGGGAAATCGATGAGAAGTGAGTTGGTGCTGGTATTTTTATGGAGGGATGGTGAGCTGGGATGTCCTGCAAGAGATCTGCACATTTACTTATCAAAACTAGCCAAAGAAAGAACGAAAAAACAAAACTTTGTCTAGCTTGACCAAATTTCTGCCCTATAACCAGAAAATGCTAAACAATACCCTATGAACAGAAAAGCATGCGAGAGAAATATGGTAAAAGGACATGAAATGATCCAAGCAACTGAATCTGAACCAATATCAACTTTTCCAAATCAAAGTATCACACTAGCAATTGCATGGAAGAGCAAAAACTGTGTTTTTGGTGGCAGCAGTAGTGCCTTGACCTCAACTCATAATCCCAGGGAGAGAGAAAGGAGATCAAGACCTACTGTTGGCCTTTTTGGATTTTTTTTGCCACTGCAGCAACTTACTTAAGCAACTTGAAATAAAAACAACTATACTAACCATCAAAAGCAACCTAATCTAACAAAGTAAAGTGAATCTATTGTAGAATTGAGACTTCTGTGATTTGTCATAGTTATAAGGAGGGCTTCAGCGTAAATCACATAAGAAAGATTTTTGCCGACGCGTTTCGAACCAACCAATGTGGTTCATCGTCAAGACAAGTTGAAAATACAGATCCAGTTCAGCTTGTTAAATAGCCTAAGCAGAGACTCCAACGGTTAAGACAATCTAACGGCTATTTTACCACTCCAGAACCCTAGTCAAGCCTCATTTAATTAATTTAATATTAAAATACTTTTAAATTCAGAGCAAGGTTAACCCGGTGAATAATACAAAGGTTAATCTACCAATAAATAATTTATTTAATTTCGAATATTACTCCATTATATGTAAAAATATATATATATAAATATTAATGTTAATATTTATTAAATTAATAATTCATAAATCTATCCAATTATACCTAATTTTCTAAATTTCCTATTTTTATTATTGTAATTAATCTTATTTATAATTAATTTACAATTAATTTTATGGAGGAAGGTTAAATACGGTCAATTAAAATTAATTTATTAATAATTTATATATAAGTTGATTATTAAGATATGTGTAAAAAATAACAATATATATAATAAATACTAAAAAAATTAAATACTTACTTAATTTATATATATAAAGAATACTAGGATGGGTTATATGTATTAATTTTATAGAGAAAAGGTTGAATTAGGTTAACTAAAATTAATTCATTAATTGATTAAAATACTAATGTATTATATATAAAATAATTTTTATGTTATATGTATAAAGTAATACTCTGTATAATTAATATTAGTAGAAATAAATATTAATTAATTTATTAGTATATTTAAATATTTAGTCGGCAAAAATCTTTCTTATGTGATTTACGCTGAAGCCCTCCTTATAAAGTGAATCTATGCAACAGAAATTAACTCATGAATTGAAACAAAAGCATATAAGTACACAGTAGGAGGTGTTGGGCAGCTTGGGTTGGGCCCTAGCCCAAGAACTTCAGCCCTCTGAACAAGATCAGTGCTGGCTCAAAAACTGTTCCATCTTCACTATCAAAAATAACAGTTACATTACATAAATTGTTCTAAAAAAGAACTCGAAAATGAGTTGAACACAATGCTACACAAAAGAGCGAAAATCTACTAATAACTAGCTAACCTACTGAGGCTCTAAGCCTTCTTATTTATACAAATGGGGACTTCCAATATTCCTCCTAAAATCAAGGAACTCGGCTTCTTAGAACTGAAGATAAATAGCAGTCCTAATTGACTTACTCGGTTGCCCCTTAGAATCATCAATGTAGGCCTTTATGCTCCGAGTTGCTGATGGAGGATTCGAGGAAAGGGGTCATAAATGAAGGAGACACCCCCCCTACAATTCCTCTTCCCTGTTTTCCTCGAGTTTGGCTGCCATTTGCTCATAAATTCCTTGTCTTTTCCAAATTTGTCCAAAAAAACTACATAAAACACACATTCGACTACATGGCAAAGTGACTAACCCAATTCACTCTATTAGCGTAAATATATTCAAAAACATGCAACAAACTAATGATAATGGTGGATTAAGTTGAAATAAGAGGCAGAATGAGCCCATATAATTACCCATTTCTGGGGCTCATCATCACCCCCCTGCTAAATGGGTTGCTCATCCTCTGAGCAACTAATCTAACTCTTCATCTTTAATGGCTCTGACAGATTCCCTGACATCCCAAGCCTCTAATGTGATGTCTTCTTCCCTATCATGGAAAAACCAGCTTTCCTATCCACTTCTTCCCATTGTTTATGTTCTTCCTCCTCCTTAACTCCTTCCAACAATCCTAGCATCACTGGAGGACTAAATTTAAGACCAATCCAGTTGGCTTTCAAATTTTGCATTGAGTGCTTATATAGGGGCACTCTCCTCATGGCTTCCCTCATCCTGTTTGGGGAGGTATATTAGATGGCACTCCACATATGTAAAGTATATCAGGACACTACTTATTGTACAAGACACACTAGAAAACATTAATACAGACTTAGCTTCCATGTACTCTTAGGTATATTGGAAGCCCCCCTGTGGGTTGCATTCCATCCATAGCTAACTGAGTTGGTCGCCTTGTCATCTGTGATACACCAAACACAACATTTAGGGAGATTTCCTACACATACTGGAAATGATATTCCACAGTTCACAGGGGCTTGGTAGTCCTTTTATACCTAGTTACCCTTTTATTTGATTTTGGTTATTTATTTGGTGGAATAAAATTTGAAACAAAGATTTAATAAATTTTGGAACAAATATTTAATAAAATTCATCGTGGCAGAATTACCAAGACATTCATGTAGAATGCAGGGTTTACACTCTGAATACATACATGGTCAATTGGAATGAATCAAAGAAGAGAAATTAAAATCAGCAGGATCTGGAACATCAAACCAACCTCAAACATATGGTGTTCCAAAACTTGAAACAATAAAAAATGAAGTAACTCAACCACAAAGGATAGAATTAGACATATTTCAATCTGAACCTGAAGTTATTGAAACCCTAGGACCTGAGACCATTCAGGGTGAATCATATATCAATATAACTTTAGAAACATAATTTACCAAACCAAACGTTGAAGAACCTGAATATGACATTTATGAACATGAGTCACCTTCAGATGTTATAACTCCTACCCCTCTACCAGTTTCATCTAAAAGAACTATTATTACAACTAGTCTACCTCTCGGTCTTCTAATAATTGAAGATATTACTAAAGGAGAAGAGGAAAATATTGTATATCCTCTTCTTACTACTAGTGATCTGTTAATTGTTCAAGCTCTTCCTTTTGAACCTTTTCAACCAAATCCTTGGTATTTGACTCCATTAAAAATTTTAGGTCAAGGTATTCCTCATTTACATAATCCTTTTGACTTTACACCTAGGTGACTCATGTGAGAAGCTTCTCCTGTAAGTCAAACCTCATCTTTTCAGATGAGTATACCACCTAGCCAGCCTACTGTGAATTCTATGTCTATAGGATTATAGGAATTATTCTTATATGGTGGACTTTTGGTTCATGTTGGGTATCAATCACTCAATGGAACTTTTTCGGGAGCCACTCCTTCTTCTCAAGTTTTCTACTTGGTTTTTTGGAATCTAATCTGGTTTACCTACTACTAATGTAGAAATTACTGCTTAGAGCATGAATTCCATGCCTAAAACACCTTTGGCATCATACCAATACATTCATATGTTATCCGACAACACAAGGTTTCCTCAACTAGCTCTAACTGGGATCAAATTTTTAGCTGGGGGGCAACCATCCTATATTTCTCCTAGAGGGAAACCTCCTCGAGGAATTTATTCCTCGTTTGTAGGATTGTCTATTACTGGAACTTATACAAACCTTGGTCAAATACCTTAGGTTGATCCAAGTCAATCTATTATATCTCAACCCTTGACTGGTGCTCCATTTTCAAGAACGGGGAGTACTATTTGGAACCCTCCTTATGTTCAACATCTTATTCAAGTTTCTCCACAAGTGTGTGTTTATCAACCTGTCTAAGTTACTGGATGAACTATATCATAGAAACATGTTCAACTACCTATCGAGTTTGATCCTCAAGTATACATTCAACAACCTATCAAGGGTATTCCTTAGATATTTTCTCAGCCTATTGTGCAAACAACTATTCAACAACTGATTCTAGGTATACCTCGAACACATGTCCAATATATGCCACAAATGACTGTGTAAGGAGTGCCTCAGATTTTAGTTCAACAACCTACGGAGACCACGCCTTAAGAATCTGGTTATCAAACTAGTCAGTCTATACCTCAAACTTTTATAAGTCCAACTTTCTAGTATATGGCTTAGATACCTCTTCGTCAACCAAGTGTACAAACAATTCAAACATTGTATCCAAGTCAACCTTACCGAATTCAACCTTTTCAAGGCTAGATTCAAATGGTACAAGGTCATTTGTATGAAGGTCAACCTTTTCAAAGTCAACCATATCCTGGTCAACCTTTTCAAGGATTTTCATTTCAAACTAAACCTAGCATGACTTACCCTGGTTATCCTAAAGCAATGCAAATTCCAACTACACAAGCTATTCTAGGATATCCTGGATATCCTCCTCCATGGGTTGGGCTAAATACTCAAGAGTATCTGTCTTCTCAGCAAGACTTTAATCGACAGTTCACTTTCATTGCAATGTTAGATTTATCAGATCTATCTCATCGCATGAATGATCCAATTTATCATTATCCTTTTTGGTCGGTGATTCCTGCTAAATTACCAAGTGACATACTGAAATTTGATGGTAAGCCAAGAGAGGATCCGTGAAATCACATAATGAATTATCACCTATGGTGTTCTTTAAATTCATTAAATGATTATTCCATTAGGTTACAACTTTTTCAGTGGACTTTAATAGGTCGAGCAACGAAATGGTACATTGAGTTACCACATGATCGAGGTGGATATTGGTGGCCACCAACCTATTCCACTTAGACCTCCAGTCGGTTTCATTTGTTTCCTTGTTTATTTCAGCATTTACTATTTTTAGTAGTTTTTTGGGTCCTGAACCTTCAGAGTAGTTTTGACCCCCTAAACGACGTTTTTTCAGGTCCATTGTAGGCTCATATCCATTGGCAAGGGTCTGCGGAAAATCCTGTAGTACATAGAGAGACCTTTCCAACAAGGTGTCATACACGCCAAATAGAGATAATATGACCAAGTAACGACCCTGGGAAGTTGGTTGCCCAACCAACCCCAACAGGGCCCACAAACTCTTGGCGTTACATCTCCTCGACTTAGGTTATTTGCTGTTTAGGGTTTCTTATGTTTTTCAATAATAAATAGGCCCTCGAGCCTCATTGTAATGCAATTCAGAGGCATGTAGCTGCCTCTTCCTGCATCCCGCCTCCTCTTGCCACTTGCTGGGAATTTTAGTGATCGCACAGACAAAGATAATTTTTCTTTACAACATTGTAACTAGAGAGATGCCCTTGGATGTTTTACAGGATCTGCAAAAGTTGGAATCCTTAAGCAAAAAATAGTTGAGCTAAATTATAATCAGTGAGGAGTAGCATTGAGGCACGAGAGATTGACGGAGCCAATGGAGGAATAAGGGACCCTACAACAGGGCGAGGGACATGGTAACTTTGTTTTCCTTACAAAATGAACCCAAGAATGGATGGCAGCAACCCGACTAGAGAGGATTTCATCTCACTATAGTGGTCTAGTAAATTCGAAATGGTGGAAAATGGAGGCGTGAATGATTTGGCGAAGCGACCCAAGTTTGAATCGCATAAAAGTGCATCTGCCACATGCTCTTAGTCTTTGTTTGTACTATAGGTATTTTCTTGTTTTGGTTAGAATCTTCTTTGAGTGTACCTTCCCGTATTCAAATTGATTTTAAGTGTACCTTTATGTATTCAATTTGAGTCTAACTTGCTATTTCAACGCTCTTTGGTGTTCCACTGTAATATGATAGATTGTGAGGTAATGAACTTTATTTCTCCCAATTTTGATTAAATGAATGTAGTTCGAACAAAATGTTTTCCTTTCAAAAGAAAGGTGTGGAAAGATCCACATGATATGTATATATAACAAGACGTTAAGGTGATGCTCTGCATATGTTTCTTTTATCATCTCATGCATGCATGAAAAGACTTTGGGACTATGCGCTTCATTTACTCTTTATCCTCATGACTAATTTCTATGAATATCTAGTTCCTAATTTTCATGATGTGACTTAGAAAGGTCTTGGCTATCATATTGTATTGTTACTTAAGATTTTAATCGATTGTTATGTGACTTTTCAATTTTTAATTTAACATCCATCAAAAACAAGTATTAGAAGAAACATTGACATTCCAAGATTTTAGGTGGAGTCTCTATCTTTGGTGATGGGCAATCAATATCCATGGTTTATGCTCAATTTAAGCATTCAACCTCAAATTAATTTTGGCTTCTAGTTACTTTTTACAAAAACAAAAATATCTAACAATGATGTTTAAATTTTTGTATAGATAATAAAAGTCAAATAGTTTGGAAAAAAAATAAGAAACATAGCCAAAAAAACTTCTAAAACTCAAGCAATTGAAGCATTCAATCTCAAATTATTTTTTGCTTCTAGTTACTTTTTACAAAAATAAAAATATCTAAAAATGATGTTTAATTTTTGTATAGATAATAAAAATCAAATAGTTTGGAAAAAAATAAGAAACATAGCCAAAAAAAATCTTCTAAAACACAAGAAATTGTATAAGCATTGTGCTTTCACTAAGCTACCAAGGCTCGAATGGCATAAAAATGCACTGGATATCTATTCTTGGTCTTTGTTTGTATTACCGATCTTTTTATGTTTTGGTCTAAACATGCTTTCAATGTAACTTTCGAATTTTATATTCAATGTTTAATCCAAACCCCATTTGACAAATAGTGAGTTCAAGAAATTCAGAGCTCTAGGTTCATTTATGTGGAGCTTTCTTTTGTTGATTATTGAAAAATAGCAAATTCAAAGATTCTCCAAAGTGGCATGTACATTTATTTGATATTCGTTTAATTAAATTATGTTTCAGAAAAAAAATAGAATCATCTCTTTCCAACACATCTAAATTTGTGTTTGAGGGCTGTAGCAGTGTGGACAACTTGACACACAGAGCAGTGTTGTCCTTTCAAGATGTTGAAATGACAAACTATTTACTGTACCTCGAACTTGGCATTGAATGCAAGATTGTCTTGGTCTCCACTCCATGTGAGTTTTCAATATTATATAGTGTCTGCAGCAAGTTGAGCTGAAATACGAAGCTACAACAGGATATTGTTCTCATGCCCAATCAAATAGTTTGGTACAAATTTTGGCTCTCTGATATCATTCACATGACGAAAGTGTTGCTCATGTGACAAGTCTGTTGCTTCTATATATATAAAATTTTGGCATACAATCAAGAAATATAGCAAGAAAAGTATTGTGATGTAAATTACATATAATGATGGAAAACAAGAGCCCAGGAAAATTAGCCAATCAAAATTAAATAAAAAATTATAATGTTTACATTAGAAAACCTATTTTAATTTTTAGTCACTTGAGATTTAATGTCACAGTCAAACTTATTCTGAATGCATTATTACCCTCGAATAAAAAGGTGAAATCTAGAAAAATAATGGCCATCTTAACCATACTTATAAAATAAAACGACATACACAATGAGTAGAAATTTAGTAATTTATTAGCGTTGTCAATGTACCACCATAAAATATCAAAAAAGAGTCCTTCATTAATGGAATAGATCATAAATCATGTTCGTAAAAGCAAATATACAAAGCAAAAGACGTTTAATTTATTCCCACAAAAGTGGAGATGCAAGGGGCATGAAAGAAAATATATGCCTTAAAATGTATATATTAATCTCTTGGGTTTAATATTATTTCTTTGGGTTTATAATCTTGGTTAAGTATGGTCCAACGCCATATTGTGAAAAAGATTTTCTCAATATGAAAATCATCAACCGTAGCCCAACTTTGCATTGTGACAAATATTGTCCCAATATAAAAATGAACCATGGTCAACCATGTTTATTTAGTGTTTAAAATATTTATCTTAGAATTTTTATATCTTGAGTTTATAATATTAACCCATTGGGGTTTAATATTGTTCCTTTTTAAGTTTATAATGCATAATGGTTTTAGAATTTATATTTTTTAAGTTTATGATTCTTATAAAAAAAATAATAATATTAATAAATAAAACTAGTAATGGTAATGAGATAAAACTAATAACATTAATTATAACAATAAATCATAATAATAATAACTAATGAGTAATAAAAAAAATTATTTTAAAAATGATTAAATTAACAAAAGATAATTAACTATTTTAATTAAATTAATTAACTATTTTATTTCATTAATTAACTATATTAAAAATGAATGAATTAATTATTAATAATTATTATTAACTTATTATTATTATTTATATTATTAAATTTAATTAACAATAAAGATAATAATGTTCACAGGTTATTGGATAGAGAGTGGTGGGGTGCTTTGTTAATGTACTTTTTGATGTGAAGTCACCAATTCAATTGCATGCCCCTATAGGGGTGATATATTGAACATAATAGAGATGTAGTCCTACCAAACTTACAAAAAAACAATAATATTTATTAAAAATACAAATAATAGTAATTAATAATAGTAATTAATGAGGAATAATGCTAATTAATTTAAAACTATTATAATAATAATTAACTAACAATAATTAATATAAATTAATAATAATTATTAATTATAATAATTGAAATAATATTATAGAATATTTGTGTTTTCCAAATAACATCTGCCAATGTAATTGTGTAAATAGTACTCTCACACTAGTTTTGCTTGAGATTGGACTACAATATTCGCTAAGATAATTGTGCAATAATACTTCCAAGCATAATCTTATTTGAGATTGAACCACAAAACTAATAAAAACCAAACCACCCCACTTAACTATTAAATATAATATAATACAACTTTTTATTATCTTCATCTTCATCTGAATGTTTGAATCGTGTGAGAAGAGCATAGCGACATATCTCAGATGGCGGATAAAATAGTCATGTTAATATGATAGAGTCATACTAAAGGAGGTTTTTGGATTTACCAAAGAATAAAAAAATAAAAATCTAAAACGGAAAATGATTTATTCGAATCGAAGTAACCGGTTTCACGGGTCCATTTTATAATCTTCTATACGCAATGAGTCGGTCTGCAGTCAAAGTAAGATGGAGATGTCACACTATTTCATGTATTCTCAATCAACTTTGTACATATACTGAATTTCACAGTATTTCATGTAATAATAATTAGCATGTTAACCTTAATCAAATGTGCTATAATTATAAAATTAGCTGAAGCCCTCATTAATTTTATTTGGATTAAATCATGTTCGTAAAAGCAAATAAAAGCAAATATACCAAAGCAAAAGACGTCTAATTTATTCCCTTGGGCTGATAAAAGTAAAGAGACAAGGGGCCCTCAAAGAACCTTCTCTCCATCTCTCCATTGACCAAACGGTCCTTTACGTCAGGGGAATGGGGCTCGTGGCTTCTGTATTACCTTACTGGCAGGGGAGTGTGGCGGAACTCAATTTTTTTTTGCTTATCGCAGATTTGAAAAGCTTCATCCTTCCTTGAATTTTGAGATGGGTGTCTCACGAAGCCGATACATACTGCACTTGTTCATTATTCATTTCTTTAGCTGCTTGGGTTGGCTATGCAATCTTGCTTTCGCGCTGACCGAGTCCAGTGAGACCGTATCGGGGTCCGCTAATTTTCCCGATCTGGGATTCGCTATTTTGGGGAATTTTGTGGTTTTTGTTGAGAGCTTGTTAAGGGGAAGACTCGAGCTGGAGCTGGGCGCCAGGGATGTTCTGGCAACCCTGAGAGGCCCCGAACTGTACCCGATAAATGCAGGGTTCGGACTGACTACCTGCGAGCAAACTCCAGAACCAGAAAATCGATTTGCAAAGGCTTCTGTGGTAATGCTATCATACAACCCGCCCAATTCATCGATGAAGCAATTTATGAAGTATATCTGCAATGCCTATAAGGTGCACCCTATTCTGCTTCAATGTTTTCCTTTAAAATCTCAATCTGCTAAACCCGCTCAATCTGCTAAACCCACTGAATCTGCTGAACTCCTCCCTGGGATCTGTAATTGCAAGCTTCAGGATTGCAAATGCATTGTATTCTGGAATGTGCAAGACATCGTAAAGGTGCTTGATCAACGGATGCCCGGAAGTCTTAAACGACTATCTGATTCCCTATGCTTACTGCCATCTCCAGAGTGCCTAAAAAATGGTTGCCATGGGTGGAAGAAAGAAAAGCAGGCAGGAAAGCAGGCAGTGAAGGAAATATTTGAGTATATTTCTAGGGGAGACATGAACAAAGAGCATCCTTGTATTTGCGTCCCACTTTCTCCATCAGGCTATGATTACTGGACAAAGCTGCTGAACAGATCTTTCGGAGCTACGGGAGAATCTGACCATGCTTACAGCACTGCGTCTTTAATAGTGCCAAGGTTAACAGAGATCGCACTCAACCTTGTACTCACTGTTTGGTTCAGGGTCGACGGCTTCTCCAGCTCTCTTGTGGCAAGAAGAGCAATTAAAGATTATGTGGTAGATAGTAAGGGAAGTGGGTTTGCCGCCGGTGCTTTTCTAACAAATGGTAATGCCCAAAACAACTACCAGTGCCGGGTGTTGAACTTTAGAGGTACTCGTTTGGGCGTTAGAACCTTGTCCTATATAGTAGGATCCTTCAACCTCCTTTGCTCCATATTTTGGGTGCTCTTTGTTTCTCTGCAACCTACAAACATTGGAAAATGGTACGATAATCACTCTGAATCGCCTTCCAAATAGAGTGTTATTGTTGCCATATTGGTAGGCATTGGCATTGCTTTGGGCATGGACTGCTTACATTTGTATTTGAGTAGTGCATCCAAGGAGCCAACATCTACTGCTTCCCAAAAAGCAACAACATCTACTGCTTCCCAAGAAGCAACAACAGGTAAGGGTGTGTTTGCTCCAATAGTTAATGTTTGGCGTCGTGTTAAGGTTTGGTTTCAGCGGATGCTCCAGTTTTGCCTTCCTCTCCTGCTTTGCCTTCATCCCATACTCCAGTTTTGGGGTCGTCTTAACGTTCGGTATTTTCCTGGCGGTTTGAGGAAGACTTTGCTGCGTCCAAAAGTTCTGGTTTGCGCGGTGATAGCTTTGGAATTGATATGTATTTTATGTGGTAGCTTGTTATTAGGAATTTTGGGCCCAAAATGTTTTGGTAGATGGGTATATGGTGCTTCACAAGTACTAGTTTGGGTAAAGTGGGCCACTGGAAGTTATTTTTAGGCGAGTATCCACCAGAATATGATTCTCAATCTAAGGATGAGAATGGAATTCTGGTGTATTCCTCTGCACTCACTTATGATAATGGTATTCTTGTGTATTCATCTGCTTTCTGGCTCAATGCTCTTTTGGCAGGAGTCCGGTTTCAGTGGCACTACGCCACAGATTTGAAGTCACTGAATTGAATTGAATTGAGTAAGTCCAAGTCCTCACAGAATTGTGGTCGCTCGTTAAAATTACAAAGTGAGTGTATTGTAATTGGGTTCACATAATCCATGAAATGATTACTTGCTACTGGATTCTATTTATGGTGATTAATTATTATTCGTTTTTCTTAATGGTAATGTTTTTTTTGGTTAATTATATTTTAATTTTAAATGGTATTGTTTTTAATTGAGTGACGTGTAAGTTTAATTACATAATTGAGAGAATGTATACAAAAGTCTTAATAATAAATTAATCTAATTTATTGAGTTTTATATGCATATTAATTGGAGTTTGATATCTATATTAATTAGAGTTATATATTTATATTAATTAAAAAAAATAAAATTTTTCCATTTTGATTATAATATTAGTGGAGAAAATAAATATAAAAAGATATTTTAACTGATAAAATATAGATATTTAATTATATAATTTAATCTTTTATCTATTACAAAATTATATAAAAATAAAAATAAAAGAAAATATATTAAAGAATGAAAATTAATTATTTAATCTTATGCTTTGATAACAAACCATTTTCATCATTGATAATTATTTATTTAGTTAATCATTAGTTATTCCCATAAAAGTTTTTAAAAATGTTATGATGATTGATAATTGTTTATTCATTATATTCATAAATATATGTTCAAAACATTTTAACGAATTGGAAAATGTGCTTTTTGAAAGCCTTTCTGGCAGGTTCTTGGTCAAAATCCGGCAGCAATTTATTGGAATCGCAAGTTTGATAACTAGTTTCTGCACAGCGTCCCAAGGGTTTTTCAGGGTGCTGAATTTAAATATGCAGTTAAAAAACCATTTTAACTGCAACAAATCAAGATTTAACCTCAATTTCTTCCACCGGATTCCGTCACCGGAATCTCCTAAAAGTAGCATTATAGACAACTCCATTGTCTATAATGCCACTTTTTGAAAGCCTTTCCGGCAGGTTTTTCTGGTCAAAATCTGGCAGAAATTTATTGGAATCGCAAGTTTGATAGCTAGTTTCTGCACAATCAAAGCGTCCCAGGGGTTTTTCAGGGTGCTGAATCTAAATATGCAGTTAAAAAACCATTTTAACTGCAACAAATCAAGATTTAACCTCAATTTCTTCCACCGGATTCGTCACCGGAATCTCCTAAAAGTCGCATTATAGACAACTCCATTCACAATGCAGTTGTCTATAATGTGACTTTTTGAAAGCCTTTCCGGCAGGTTTTTCTAGTCAAAATCCCACAGCAATTTATTGGAATCTCAAGTTTGATAGCTAGTTTCTACACAACCAAAGCGTCCCAAGGGTTTTTCAGGGTGCTGAATCTAAATATGCAGTTAAAAAACCATTTTAACTACAACAAATCAAGATTTAACCTCAATTTCTTCCACCGGATTCCGTCACCGGAATCTCCTAAAAGTCTCATTATAGACAACTCCATTCACAATCACTTACTCAATTAGTTATTTGTGGTTCTAAAGTGTATGAAAATAAATATTTATATGACTTGTCTGGTATTTATTTTAAAAGCATTTGTGATTTTTTTATTTAGCTAGCATGTTTATAGCACAATTCTTTTCGAGTTTACTATTTTAAATTTTTGATTAATTTTTTATGGGATATTTTGAATTTTTGATCAATTTCTTATTCGACATTTGGAATTAAATTTTACATGATATACATAAGCGAACAAACTTGTAAGTTTATAAAGTTAGTGTGAGAAGATTTACAAAATAATATGGTGAATTTAGAAAATGATATACTTACTGATGGTAAAATAAAAAAAAAAATTGTTATAAGTAAGAAAATATTTTTATTAAAAATTTGAAAAAAATATTATAATATTAATAATTATCTATTTAATTAATTACTAATAATTTAATAGGGTTAGACAATAAATATCTCTTGGACTTGTTTCTATTTATGAACATATGTTAAAACAATTTAATGAATATGATTTTTTGTCTAGTACTATCACATACAATTCTTTTTTTTTCAACATTTGGGATTAGACCTCATATATAAGTGAGAGATGTTTGAAGCTAGATTGCTTTAATACAGTAGAAATTTGTTGTGTGTAAGATTGTTGATGAGAGAAGACTACTCACAAAGTCATTCAAATAAGATTTGAAATAAGATTTGAAATAAGAGAAAATAAAAATAAAAAATTAACATGTATATTTGAAAAGTTAAAATAAAAAAACATATATTAAATTTATTCAAAATGTGATATATAATAAAATAAAATGTTAACGTCTATAATGTGGTAGTTTAACTAGGGTGTGTTCTGCAGAGTGTCCTCGGGCCGTCTCTAGGCTTTTGTCCATTCGACTGAAGTTTCATCCAAGCCCTAACAGTTGCAATTCACAAGCGAAGTTTAGTGATGGGCCTATGAGTGGCCCCTAGCAGGGGAGGGGAGGGCCCTCATCATTCAGAGATGTGGTCAATCAGAGTACCAACAACACCTCACAACTAGGACATTAGGGTAAACTAGAATGGAATTCTAGTTTATTCCTTTGCATTTACTTATAATAATAGTATTCTTGTGTATTCATCTGCTTTCTGGCTCAATTCTCTTTTGGTAGGAGTTCGGTTTTAGTGGCACTATGCCACGGATTTGAACTCACAAAGTTGAGTCAAATCCAAGTGTCCACTGAATATAAGTGTATTGTACTTGGGTTATATAATTAATGAAATGATAGGTGGGTAAAGGATTCTATTTATGATGAGTAATTAGTAATTATTAATTGTTTTGTTAGGATAATTATTAATGATTTTTTTTTCTCTGTTTTATCTATACTCTTCATCAAATACATATACAAATTTTAATTATAAACAAATAAAATTATTGAAAATGATTGGTTTTATTGTAATATTAATTATATTAATTATTAATTATAGTTAATTATATTGGTAAGAAAATTAAAGGGCCAAGTAGAATGACCACATTATTCTTATTAAAGAGAGCTTTAAACAACAAATTAAATTAACCCCACAATTAATATTGACAACTAAATATATTATATAATATATATATATAATATAATATATATATAATATAAATAATATACTAATTATTAATTTTGGAAAAAATTATGCTTATATTTATATGAACTATTTAAAAAATAATAAGATAATTTTTTAAAAAAAATTACTTCAAAAACAATAAAATATATTAATAAAAAAATCACATAAAATAATTCATTTCCATCAATGAATTAAAAAAAAATTGTTATAATAATTAATAGTTACTTATCCAATTAATCATTTTTTATTTCACATGTATGATGATAAATATTTGTAAGATTTGTTTTATATTCTTGAGTAGATGTTCAAGCTAATTTGAAAAAGTGTTATACTAATTGACAATTACTTATTTAATTGGCCATTTGTGGTTATATGGTGTATGAAGATAATATGACTTGTTTGTATCCATAAATATATGTTTAAGAGTCAACGTGATTATAACTCAATTTATTTAGAGTTTATTTTTTTGAAGTTTTGATAATTATTCATCTAACATTTGGAATTAAATTTTATGTGTGGAGATAAATGAGTGAGAAAACTTGTAAGTTTATAAAGTTACTATGAAAAATCCACAAAATAATACAGTGAATTTAGAAAATAATGTATTCGCAAAACATATCATAAATAACAAAATATTACAAGGAAGAACAATATTTATTATTAAATAGTATAATAATTAATAATTACTAATAATTTAAGAGTATTGGAGAATATCACTTAGCCTTGTTTGTATTTATAAATATATGTTAAAACATTTTAATGAATATGATTTATCTTCATACTAAGAGTATAATTATTTTCTAATTTATTCTCTTGGAGTTTCTATTAATGGCACTTTCAACATTTAGAATTAGATAACATAGGAGTGAATTTGTGAACATATTGTGAAATTACTTCAAGTGAGATTACTTTAATAAAGCAGAAATTTATTATGTGTAAGTGTAAGATTGTTGATGAGAGAAAACCACTTACAAAGTAGTTCAAGTAAGATTTGAAATAAAAAAAATAAAATTAAATATACATTTGAAAAATTAATTATATATAAATTCAAAATGTGGATTATATTTTTATTTTTTATATAAAAATTATTTACACTATTGACTCAACAAATCATATTATAACTTAGGTTAAAATCTTTTAACAAACTTAGAAAATATGTGTTGACATATATGATGTGACATTGAAGTGAAACCAAAAATATAATCATGAGTAGTATGAAAAAAAAAACTACAAAACCCAAGAAAACCTTATACTTGTAAAATCTACAAAACCATGAAAACCTTGTAATTGCTGGTATTTATTTTTTCTTTTTGGCAGAAATGTTCAAGTTGAAAGAATTATAAGAAAAACCTCATAAACATAAACATGGTAACATGAACAATATACATGAAATAATATAAAAAAATAATACTACAAATTAAAACAAATATATAACTCATATTTAAATATAAAATATGGTTTCTGGATTAAACATAATTCCCTTCCACACTATAATGACCTGTTCAAATAATGGAAATAATGTTAGAGTGGATCTTAAGAGGAATATTTTTGCATTAATTTACAAGACATTAGAACAACATATTTATTTACAATTTAAAAATATTATAATTTTTATTTTTCTTTTATGATTTTTTTCAATTAATTTATTATTATTATTTATGTGAAGAATTTTAATTTAATATTTAAAATTAAATTATTTAACTAAAAATGGGTAGGGAAATATCATGTTCGTGATAGTGATAATGATTTCTTATTGTACTCTTAGTAATAGCTCAATGCACATATATTTAAACTCTAAGGACATCACTTAACATAAATATAACCATATTTTTAATCAATAAATGGTAATTTTATTAAGATACTAACATTATCATTGTTTATTCATTATCATAACAAATTCCTAATGTGGTAGCATTAAAATAAAAATCATCACACTAATAGAGTATACAATTATCACATCAACACAAAGGTTTAGAGTGGGAAGCTCTATCACATCAAGAAAAACCCACTTTGAAAATCATCTATATTAGATCACAAATAATATAGTACATGATTAGAGATTTGACCTTTATAACAAGTTACTATGATGGATATCTTTGTCCAAACCCAAAAATTCATTATTCATCACATGATCACATATGCCACTCATTTAACAATTACAATGTTGAGGATGCTTATGATACCTTAAATGCTTAAGGATCTTAGGACATTGAACCTAGCATTGAAAACACATAAGAGATCGAAGACATTAAGTATGATTGGGAAACTGATGTTGTGTGATATGTAAACCATCATAGATATTGTTCTTTAGTATTTTATATAATATCCTAACACTAAACCCACAATAAAGGGATTGGTATTGACAAAAATAATACGGAAATAAAATGGTTGATACTTGTGTTCTCTCCAAAATTCCAAATTATATTGAGAACCAAAATAACATTGAATGAGAAAGTCCTCGAAGAAAAAAAAGGGAAGAGATACCCAATATTGGTTCCATCTTGATATCTCTCTTTGTGTATCCTAGAATATAAGAAAGTAAGTCATTTTTCTTGAGTGGTCACACCAAACTAATTCAAAATGTATTCTTAAATTCTTCTTAGAACAAAATCAATTTAGATATAACGAAAAGTGAGCCTAAAACCATAGTATTAAATCATCAAACAACATCATCATGAAAGATAAGTTCTAGGGATGGGCGAGTGAGTGTTACACATCATTTTGTCACCATTAGCACATGACCGCAAATCCAGATCTCTCATTATCCGATGAACTCTTGCAAGCAATCCGTTACAATGTTGGAGAAAAATCATTCTAAAAACAACACGAATCTTGGATTACATTGCTAAAAAACCAATTTTGAAAAAGTGTCACACTTTTCCTAGCAACTATCTGCATAAATGTAATTTTAATGATTGTAGCCTACGTAATTTGTCGCACTATTCTCCATTAAAAAGTGTGATAACCTTTTAACGTAGTTAAAAATAAAAAGAAATTTCTAGAAGCCTTGTTGGGGAATATTATCTCAACAAGAAGGATGCGAGCCCCTACCTATTTGAGCCTCATCCCATGGTTTATGAATATGTTCCCTCTCATTATGGAACCCTAATCCCCACATTTGTGGATCTTATCCTTAGAAAGAGGATCTCTAACCCTCTCCTCTTGTCTTATTAATTCACTAATAGACCAGAGGGAAAATGGTTGACTTTTGATGTAAACTTATGTTGTCAATTTGAGGTTGAAAGCTTGTCACTTAAGGGAGGATTGGAGACTATTCGAAGGAGATTTTCCAACATCAAGGCTAGGTTGTATCAATCCTTTTCATTCAATCATAATACAAAAAAGTATTTCTTTCTCACTATATTTTCCATTGGATCTAATATATTGGATGTTTACTTTCATTTTCCATTGGTTATGATATTAAGTACTAGTCTCCTTGATCACTAGTATAAGTTGTATTGAATCATTTATATATCATATGGCTTTAATCCTTTTTTTGTTATTGTGTTTGCAGGTTTGAATTATGAGCATTGGGAAGTTGCATCAAACCATAGTGAGGATCTTCATCAGGCATTTCATTTGAAAGGTATGGATTTAATACCTCATTTCTCTTGCTTATTATCTAATATAAATGGACCAAGGGAAACTAGTTTTCTTGCTTGTTACTAGATTTAGTAATTGAGTCTAGGGAGATCTTTTCTTGTCCATAAGACGAGATTTGTTTGCCTAAAAAATTGGTGACCATAATGGGGAATTTTTTTGTTCTTCTATATGTCTTCCAGAGTTCTTTGATTGTATTCCACTACCTTGATTAACTATATTTAGATGCTTGAAAAGTTAATTTTTTGGATTTGTGGCTACATTTTTTAATTTTATTTATTTTTTTCGATTGTCACGATTTTTTATTTAGCAACACTAGAGTGACAACTTGGAAATTTAATATTAGTGATAATGCGACACCACACTGGTATTAATAGCTTACCTATGGCACACTTGGAAAATTGGGTTTGAATAATTTTTCTTGTTATGATTTCTTGGGTCTATTTACATTATGAAGAAGTCAATTGTATTTTTATTTGATGTTTTGGATCCTCATTTTAAAAAATTACTTATCTTTGCAAACTAGGGTTTACAATTTGATCCGTTGACTTCTCAAAATAAAGGTTGGTCATTGTTGGGTCAGTGCGAGTCTTTCTTCCTTCTCTCAATAGTTCAAATTAAATACTTATATAGACATGCTTCCAAAGACTCATTAGCATAGGTGAAAAGTTAGAGTTTTTCAAAGTGAGCACTTTTGATCACACTTGGTTGTTTTTATTGAATTGAAAAGAATAGTGATTATTCCTTTTTTATAAAACAACACCAAATTCTGCTTACAGTGATTTGATACTCATTACAGCAATTTGAAATTATTATTTTTAAGAGTTTCTTGGTTTTCTCTTTAGTATTTTGAAGTTTACGGTTTTTGTGATTGAAAAGAATTTTTTTCTATTATTGTGTTATTTGACGAATTGAAATCTGAAAGTGAAATTTCTACATTTGGTGAAAAGAAATGTGGTGAAAGTTAATTTTTTTCATTTTGTTGGAATACCAAAAGAACTTTCTCCTTCGCATAGATATAATTTCATCAAATTAAAGAATATATTTTCTCATATTAGCTGCATTAGATTAGAATTGAAATATTTATAACATTTACATCACATAATATTAAATCAACTTTAATGAAAAGAGGAACTTGAAAATCAATCAAACATTAAATCAACTGAACATTAGTGTGGTTATAGGTTAGAAGACATGTTCCAATGTTTATAAACATAAAATTTGTCTTTAATTTTTTGTGTTACATTTTGTGGGTAATCAGTATTCCACGTACCTAAGTATATAGAATCATTCTATGTGTACCCTTAGGTATATTAGATGGCACTCCTCATATGAAAATTATATCAGAATGCTACTTATTGTACAGGACACACTAGAAAAAATTAATATAGACTTAGCTTCCATGTACTCTCAGGTATGTCGGAAGACCCCCTCTAGGTTGCATACCATCCATAGTTAACCGAGTCAGTCTCCTTGTCATCTTTGATACATTGAACAAAACATTCACAGAGATTGCCTACACATACTGGAAACAATATTCCCTAGTTCACAAGGTCTTGTAGTCCTTTTATACCTAGTTACCCATTTATTTGATTTGGGTTATTTAATTAGTTGACTAAAATTTGGAACAAATCTTTAATAAAATTCACTATGGCAGAATTACCAAGACATTCACATAGAATGTGAGGTTTACCCTCTTAATACACACTTGGTCAATTGGAACAAATCAAAGAAGAGAAATTAAAATCAGTAGAATCTAGAATGTCAAACCAACCTGAAACATCGGGTGTTGCAGAACTTGAAACGACAAAATCTAAAGTAACTCAACCACAAAGGATAGAATTAGAGATAATTCATTTTGAACCTGAAGTTATTGAAACCCTTGGACCTGAGATGATTCAAGGTGAATCAGAGATCAGTAGAACTTTACAAACATAATTTACCAAAATAAAGATTGAAGAACCTAAATATGACATTTCTGAACCTAAGTCACCTTCAGTTGATATAACTCCTAGCCCTCTACAAGTTTCATCTAAAAGAAGTATTATTACAACTCGTCTACCTCCCATTCTTCTAAGTATTAAAAATATCGCTGAAGGAGAAGAGGAAAATATTTTATATCCTCTTCTTACTACTAGTGATTAGTTAATTTTTTAAGGTCTTCCTTTTGAACCTTTTTTACTAGATCCTTGGTATTCAACTCCATTAAAATTTTTAGGTCAAGGCATTCCTCATTTACAAACTCCTTTTGATTTTACACCTAGGACAATCATGTCAGAAACGTCTCTTGTAAGTCAAACCTCATCTTTTCAAATGAGTAGACCACTTAGCCAACCGATTGTGAATTCTATGTTTATAGGATTATAGGAATCATTCTTATGTGGTGGACTTTTTGTTCTTGTTGGGTATCAACACTCAATGGAACTTTTTCAGGAGCCACTCCTTCTTCTCAAGTTTCTACTTGGCTTTCTGGAATATCATTTGGTTTATCTACTACTAATGTAGAAATTACTACTCAGAGCATGACTTCCATGCCTAAAACACCTTTGGCATTATACCAATACATTCATATGTTATTTGACAACACATGTATTTCTCAACTGGCTCCAACTGGGATTTACTTTTTATCTTGGGGGCAACCATCCTATCTTTCTCCTGGAGGGAAACATCCTAGAGGAATTTATTCTCCATTTGTAGGATTGTCTGTTACTGGAACTTATACAAACCTTAGTGAGATACCTCAGGTCGGTCCAAATCAATCTGTTATATCTCAAGCTTGATTGGTGCTCCATTTCCAGGAATGGGGAGTACTATTTAGAACCCTCTTTATGTTCAACATCTTGTTCAAGTTGCTCCATAAGTTCCTTTCTATCAACCTGTCTAAGATACTGGCCGAACTATATCATAGACACATGTTCAACAAACTTTCCAGGTTACTTCTCAAGTATACGTTCAGTAACCTATCAAGGGTATTCCTCATATATTTCCTTATCCTATTCTGCAAACAAATGTTCAACAACCGGTTCCAAGTACACCTTGAACACATGTCCAATCTATGCCACAAATGACCATGCATGGAACGCCTCAGATATCAGTTCAACAATCTATAGAGACCATGCCTCAAGCATTTGGTTATCAAACTAGTCAATCTATACCTCAATCTTTTATTTGTCCAACTTTCTAGTCTATGGCTTAGATAACTATTGGTCAACCTAGTGTAGGAACAATTCAAACAATGTATATAGGTCAACCTTACCCAGGTCATCAAGATCTCTTCAAATATTGGAATTAACCAAGATCTTTTACTTCTGTGATGTTAGCAGAATTGCATATAAAAGAGTATGAAAAACCACATGTGCATGTTATAAAGAAGATGAAACATAATGAAAACCATCAAATCAAAGGACCAAACACATCGATAACGGATTTCACCTAGCGTGGGTTATGTCTTCAGGCCCTTATATCAAGAGTGGGGAGATCACTTCATTATGCTGCAAATGATGATGATGTACATGACATGCTCTTTGTCATTAAAAGGATGAATAATGTTGGGTTGTGTTATATTCTTTCCACATAGTTAACAGGGGGTTTGAGGGGTACCCGTAACCCCACTTTATGGGGTTCGGGGTAGCGCCCCGGAAAATTTTGG
>APFE031537660.1:0-11052 GCA_000404065.3 Pinus taeda | reverse complement strand
TCTGATTGTGGCTTCTCCACATCAATTTGAGGCTCCTCAACCTTAGGAGCTAAAATCTCATCATCTACATGTAGCTCAAGCTCCCTCTCAAGGGAAACTCACATGGTCTTATCCTCATCGAATCTGACATCCCTATGAACCATTGTCATCATGTTGGTCGCAAGTACACCTGATAGTTGTGAGGTGTATCAGCATACCCCACAAATATCCCCAACTCTATTGTCAGCTTAAGCTTCCTCCATGCATCTTTGGTCACATGGAATTATAATGATGACCCACAAATCCTACAGTGACCAACATCTGGCCTCTTACCAGAATAAGCCTCCTCTCGTGTCTTCATCTCAAGTATATGATGTGGGCTATGATTATGAACATAAACTGATGTGTTCCATGCCTCATCCCACAAATGTAGTGATAGGCCCAGATCATGCAACATTTCCCTCACTGCCCCTACTATGCTTATGTTCTTCCTCTTGGCCACTTCATTATGCTAAGTGATGGGGTGGTGTCAACTCTCATTTAATCCCTTCCACTGCACAGAATTTCTTAAACTCATTTGAGACATACTCACCACCATTATCACTCTTTAGAGCTTTAACCTTCTTGCCCAACTCTTTCTCCACCAATGCTTTAAACTCACTAAACTTTGTGAAAGTTTGATCCTTTTTCTGCATGAAAAATATCTAACATTTTCGAGAAAAGTCATCAATAAATATAACATAATACCTATGTTTTCTCATGGATGTTGTCAAGAATGGTCCGCACACATTTGAATGGACTCACTCAAGAATAGCCTTTGCTCAATTGTGTCTTTCATGAAAGGAAGACTTGGTGTATTTTCCCAAAGTACACCTCTTACATGTATCAACTTGCTCAATCATACCTTTGGGATGACTGGTAGAGATTTGTTGAATTATATTCAAATCCCCATGATGAAAGTGGCCCAAATACCTATGCCACAACTTGCCAACCTCTCATCTCTTCACCCTTTATGTTTTTGTGCTTAAGCAGCACACTCCTCTACCTCCACCTTATATAGATTCTTCACCTGAATCCCTATCTTCTTTACTTTTCTCGTGGCTATGTGTCAAAGGAACGTTGTTCCTTTCAAGAAGATCACATCATAGCCTATATCCTCAAGCATGGAAATAGATACCAAGTTCTTCTTCAACTCGGGCACATATATAACATTCTTCAAGGTGAGTGAAGCCCCGTGCTCCCTCTAAAAGGTAATCATGCCCCATCCAATAACACTATAATTCCTATCATCACCCATCTAGATATGCATCTAGAGACCTTTCTCCTCCAAGTCACTGAATAACTATTTGTCACTAGTCATGTCATCTAACTACCATACACTTCCCATCATTCATGACACCATGCATGCAATGAGGGAAAGGTCCAACTTGAAGTAAGAGGTCAAAGCCTCACTCGTTGCTCCTCTTGAGGACTTCTTCTTGGACTTCTTGAGTGGATAATTTGTAGCAAAATGGACCAACTCATGACAATGAAAGCACTTAACCTTCATCATGTCTTTATTCTTACCTCCATGATAAGAATTCAATTTGGAATGGGAAGTTTTCCCTTTCTCCTTCTTTGCCTTAATCGCCAAGGCATAGTTCTCTTCATCATCATTCTTTGATGAAGAGCCATCCTTGTTGTTCCTCCTGATCTCCTCCTACATCAAATTTGACCACAGTCGTTCCCAATCCCCATTGACAGAGTCCTGATAACTATGCCAACTCTTTGGGAGTCCTAGAAGAGAAAGACTCACCATATCATCCTCAGCAACCCTGATTCCAACACTTCCATGTTCTTCACGACATTGAGTGAACTTGGGCAAGTATTTTGGAATATTCTCGCCTTTCTCCATTTTGATTTTTCGAAGTTTGTCCTTCAGTGCCAATTTCCTTTGGTCATTGTTGTTCAAATACAAGTTTATCATTTATTTCCACATAGCATATGGATTTTCCTTTCCATGGAGACTCGAGACAATGTGGTCTCGAACTCCCTCAAGGATTATCCACCTCACCTTCTCCAAGCACTTCTTCCATTCGGCCATATTTTTTCCATCCAATGTTGTTGACTTAGGGATGTCTTTATCATCAAATTACTTCAAACCATTATCCTCCAGCACAGCCTCCATTTTGTCCCTCCAGGGTATATAATTTGAGATTCCTTCCAAGGCATACTCGAGTCGCAAACCATAGAATGCGATCTATTGATCCAGAAGTGTGTATTGGAAATTTGAACTTCACCTATAACCCAAAACTCAAAACTTCGAAATCTCCTCTAGTATATTGAATTCGGCTCTGATACCATGTAGAAAACCATGTATATTCACAAGATCATGCAATGTACTAAAGCACATGACAAGAATCTAATTTTAATTTCAACCATCAGAATCCAATAGATTGTTGATAAATGGCAACAAGAAATTCCAGTTTAATTTGTCATTGAATAAAATTGTGAATTAAATTCGAATTCTATTCTCACAGCAACTTAAAATAGTTAAATTAAGCTTATTAAACTTACTTAACTTAGGAAATTCGAGTTGGAAGTCTTTTGGAAGTCATGTATATGTTATCCCTACTTTGTAGGAGTCTAGAGTAAGTTAATTGTGAGTTGTAAAATATAAGACTGAGTTTCAAGAGTTAGTTCAGTTAAATTAGTTCTCAAACTGATTGAGAGAACTAATAGTGAGCTAACAGTCAGTGGTGACACTAATGAACTCCACTAGTGCAACTCTAGTTAACTGAATATTTACTCATCCGAAACTCATGTATGTCGATTTTGAGAAAGACCCAATTGAGACTAGAGTGCAGGGACAATGTACTATTTGTTTTAGATTTTTTGAGTTACACTGATAGTGCATCCAATCAAGAACTGATCCTTGAGGGATTTCGTTAATTTTAGAGGCTTTATTTCCCTTTAAATACAAGTTATCCTTCATAGGAATTACATAATGGAATAAAGACTTGGAGAGCTTGTGAAGAGGCTAAGCTTTGGCCTTGAGCTTGATTATGAGTTGGAGAGTGTTGGAATTGTTCTTGAGAGAACAAGCATTGTAATTTCATCTTGATTTTCAGGATTAATACAAAACAAATAGTGGGGTTTTGAGTTGTGGCTTTCCCCAGATATTTATTGTGTTATGTGCCTTTGATTCCCTTCCTCTATTGACTATTGTTTGCTCAATGTTTATGGGCTTCCGTTGTAAAGAGTAGAAGTAGATTCTTGTCTCTTGCTTTAGAAAATTGCATTAGATTGTGAATCTACAGGATTTTCTACATAGTATCAGAGCAAAAAAAAAAATGGTCCGAGAGTTTGCAGAGAAGATATGAGAATTTCTATGCAAAATGTTTAGAAGAAAATTGAAAATCTGGATTCCTTGGGAAAAGATACCCAAATTAAAAAAAAAAAAAACAGTCGAATTGGAGTTCTGATGAGGGAGATATCGTTGATTTAAAATCATCTCTCTAGAGAAGATTTCGAAGTTTTGAGTTTCTATCTTATAGGTGAAATTCGAATTTGCAATACATACTTCAGGATAGGCAGACAATGTTCCATGGGTTGAGGCTTGAGTATGCCTCGGAAGGAAGCTCGAATTTCATAGCCTAGAGGGACAGGATGGAGGTTGTGCCAGAGAACAATGGCTTGAAAGAATTTGTTGAACAAGCAATTCCTAAGCCAGCAGCTATTAATAGAACTTGGCCGACTGGAAGAAGTGTGTGGCGAAGGCAAGGCGGATAATCCTTGAGGGAGTTTGATATCATATTTTCTAAAGTCTCCATGGAATGAAACCCCACATACTATGTGGAAAACATTGATGGACTTGTATCAGAATAGCAATGATCAAAGGAAGTTGGCACTGAAGGATAAACTTTGTAAAATCAAGATGGAGAAAGGTGAGACGATTCCAAAGTACTTGACCAAGTTCACTCAATGTCAGGATGAACTTGGAAGTGTTGGAATCATGGTTTCCAAGGAGGATATGATGAGCCTTACTCTTCTTGGACTCCTAAAGAGTTGGTATAGTTATCAGGACTCTCTCAATGGTCAGGAGAAGCTGCATGATTGGGAATGACTATAGTCATATTTGATACAGGATGAGATCAGGAGGAACACCAGGGATGGTTCTTCATCAAAGACTGATGATGAAGAGAACTGTGCCTTAGCGATTAAGGTGACAAAGGAGAAAGGTAGCATTTCCCATTCCAAATCATATTATTATCATGGAGGTAAGAATAATGACATGATCAAAGTTAAATGCTTTCATTGTCACAAGATGGGACACTTTGCTACAAATTGTCCATTGAAGAAGTCCAAGGAGAATTCCTCAGGAGGAGCGGTGGGTAAGGCTTTGGCCTCCCAATTTGAATTGGAAGTTTCCCTCATTCTCTGCATGGTGTCTTCAATGATAGGAAGTGTCTGGTACTTAGACAATGGAGCTTCTTTCCACATGACTAGTGATAAAGAGTTATTCAATGAATTAGAGGATAAAGATCTCAAGATGCATATCGAGATGGGTGATGATGGTAAGTATAGTGTTACTGGTGTGGGTACTATTACTTTTCAAAGGGAGCATGTGGATCCACTCACCTTGAAGAATGTTATGTATGTACCCAGACTGACGAAGAACTTGATATTCAATTCCATGCTTGAGGATAGAGGTTATGATGTGATATTTTTGAAAGGAAAGGTGTTCTTTCGACACATAGCCACGGGTCAAGTAAAGAAGATAGGGATTCGAGTTCAGAATATCTATAAGATAGAGGTAGAAGATTATGTTGCTTTGAGTTCAAAAGTGGAAAAAATGTTGAGCCAAGACGTCGGAAAGTTGTGGCACAGACGATTGGGCCACTTGCATCATGGGGGTTTGAAGATAATGTAACAAATCTCTATTAGTCTTCCCAAAGGTACGCTTGATCAAGTTGATATATGCAAGGGTTGTACTTTGGGAAAATACACCAAGTCTTCCTTTTGAGACAAAGACAATCAAGCATAGTCTATTTTGGAGAGAGTCCATTCAGATGTGTGTGGACCATTATTGACAACATCCACGGAAAAACGTAGGTATTATTTTATATTTGTTGCTGACTATTCTCGTCTATGTTGGGTATTTTTTATGCAGAAAAAGGATCAGACTTTCACAAAGTTTTGTGAGTTCAAAGCATTGGTAGAGAAAGAGTCTGGAAAGAAGATTAAACATTTATGGAGTGATAACAATGGTGAGTATGTCTCCAATGAGTTTAAGAAATTCTGTGCAGTAGAAGGGATTAAACGAGAGTTGTCGGCACCTCATAACCCTCAACAGAATGGGTTTGTCAAGAGGAAGAACAGGAGCATAGTAGGGGTAGCAAGGGCGATGTTGCATGATCAGCACCTACCACTACACTTATGGTCTGAGGCATGAAACATAGCAGTATATGTTCAAAACCATAGCCCACATTGGATTATTGAGATGAAGACACCAGAGGAAGCTTATTCTAGTAAGAGGCTAGATGTTGGCCACTTCAGGAATTTTGGGTCATCGGTTTATTGCCATGTGACCAAAGATTCGCGAAAGAAGCTTGAGCCAACAGCAGAATTGGGACTTTTTGGGGTACACTAATACTCCCCACAACTATAGGGTGTACATGCCTACCAGCCGAATGACAGTGGTTTGCAGGGATATCAGGTTCAATAAGGAGAAGGCCATGTGAGTTTCCCTTGAGAGGGAGCTTGATCTACATGCGGTTGAGGATATTTTAGCTCCTAACATTGAGGGGCCTCAGATTGATGTGGAGCAGCCACATGTAGAGTTTCATAGAATGGATAAATCCACTCAGGCAGAGTCTTCCAGAAAAGGAAGAAAGCACACTAGAGAGGCTGATAGATTGTTGGATGATGCACAAGAGAATGTGGAAACACCCTCTTCTCAGCACAAAAGGAGGAGGTCACTGGAGAGGTGCACTAGATACATGGCACTTATGGGTGCATGTGTTGTGATAGAGCCATCTTCCTTTTAGGAAGCAGTGCAACAGCCAGTTTGGGTTGATACGATGGTGGAGGAGTATGACTCCATAGTTTGAAACAATGTTTGGGATATGGTTCCGAGACCGGAGGAAAAGTCAGTTGTGAGCTCCCGTTGGCTTTACAAGGTAAAGAAAGCTACAAATGGTAGTGTGGAGAAGCATAAGGCCATATTTGTGGCCCATCACTTTTCACAGGTAAAGGGGATTGACTATGATGAGACCTTTTCTCCTGTTGCAAGGTACTCATCAATCAAATCTATTTTTTCACTATCAGCAGATATGGGTTGGAAGATCCATCAGATGGATGTGAAGACTGCCTTCCTCAATGGCATGATAGAGGAAGAGATGTACAAACAGTAGCCTGAAGGTTTTGAAACCTTGGACCGTGAGTCGCATGTGTGCCGACTCAAGAGAGCATTATATGGGCTGAAGCAAGCACCTCGTGCTTGGTACACTAGGATAGATATCTACTTCACTGGGTTGGGCTTCACAAAGAGTGAATCGAATGAAAACCTGTACCACATAGTGGTGGAAGGTAAGTTGTTGATCATTTTAATTTATGTAGATGATCTCATACTGGGAGGTGATGAGAAGCTCATCAAATCTTTCAAGGAGGACCTTGCAAGGGAGTTTGAGATGAAGAACATGGGGCTCATGCATTACTTTCTTGGCATGGAGGTATGGCAGAAATATGGGGAGTTGTCTGTATTTCAAGGAAATTATGCCAACGAGATACTCAAGAGATTCCACACGGAGATTCCTCATGGAGAGCAGAAAACCCAGGGAGACTCCTTTAGCTCATAGCTGGAGGAAGGAGGAGGCTACTTTAGGGGAAGTAGTGGAAACTATTGTTTATAGGCAGCTTGTGAGTTCACTCATGTACTTTGTGAACACATGACCAGATATTTGTTGTCCATTTAACCAGATTAGTCTAGTGAAGGTTAGGCCTACCAAGTTGTATTGGAAGGCAGAAAAGCATGTATTAAGATACCTCAGAGGCACTACTTAGTTTGGGTTATGGTATAGAATTACAGAGAGAGTGAAGCTTCAAGGCTTCACCGATGCAGATTGGGAAAGGAGTCCATCCGAAAGGAAGAGCACATCAGGAGGGATCTTTAGTATTGGGTTAGGGGCAGTTTCTTGGTACAGCATGAAACAAAGATCGGTTGAACTCAGTTTCGCAGAGGCAGAGCACATGGCTGAAAGTCAGGCAGCATGTGAGGCTATCAGAATGAGAAAGATCCTGGTTGGTTTGTTTGGTTAGCAAATGGATCCGACAATGATTTATTGCGATAATCAGATTTGTATCAAACTCCCTGAAAATCTAATCTTTCATCATTGGTCAAGCATATTGATATCTGGTATCATCATCTCAAAGATTTTGTATTGAGGTGGATCATGTTCTTAGATTACATTCCTACGAAGGAGAAATATGCTGACATCTTGACAAAGTCACTGTCAAGATGTAAAATATAGAAAAGATAGATCAACGCCTTAGAATTCAGCCTCTTCAAGGGGGCAACCTCCTTTACATTACACAAATGAATGATCCTTTGATGATTCAAATGAAAAAACCTCTTTGCTATATATAGGAGTCTAAGGAGTCACAATATAACCCAGCCAACACTAACAATAATAATATAAAGGCACAAAAATAACAATAGATGGATTCCATGGGGCACAGTAATAACAATATGGGGACAATAGGGGCACAACAATATTAATAAGGGATACAACTAAAATATTAATGGGGTAATCACTAGTATTATAGGGACCTAACATGCCCCTCTCCTTCAAAAAAGTGTTGTCCTCAACGCTTGAGTAGTTCTGGATGCTTCTGTATAAAATTCTCATCCTCCCATGTGGAATCTTTAGCGGAAAAGTTCTTCCACTTGATGAGATACTCCAAAATTGATCGATTTTGTAGCTGTCGAGTTCTTGTTTCTGTGACTGCTTCTAGTTACAATATAATGTTTCCTTCCTTGTCAAGTTCTGGCAATATTGTTTGAACTGGGAGCTCATATTCCTCAACTTCGTGGTCTAGGTCATTCTTAAACAGAAAACAATCTTCAAGATTATCAAACATGACAGCCTTATCATTTTCATGAAAGAGAATATTATCTGTTCGCTGATCTATAAATCTAATTTCAAGACTTTCATCATTTTCAAAAGAAAAATAAGTTTCACCAACACCTTCTTGACCATGTTCACACTGCAAATCTGCTTTAGCTTGGGTTGTAACATATCCTTTCAGGAGTCGATCTATCTCATCTTCAGACAAAGGAGATAATACTTTCTTATTTGTTTTGCTCAAGTGATTATTATTTTCATGAAATAACTTTTCAAAACATGAAAAACCCGAATGATAGTCCTCAATTCCCTAGTCTTCTGAAATTTGAAAAGATTATTGATCATCTTCATATGACATGGCAATCAAACTATCCAAATTATCATTTACCACTAAGTTATCAAAAGAAGATTTTTCACTTACTTGAACAAAGATCTCATCTTGTTTTTCATGAAATGATTGGATTTCCTCCTCATGAAGGCTTTGGTCAATAACTCTGTCTTCTTCATTCCAAATGATCTCAACAGCAGAGCTCTCCTTCATGGGATTCAAAACAAGGTAGTCTTGATCATCACGATCTAAATCTAGATCTGAAATAGTCAACTTGACTGTATTACATTCTGAAATTGAAACTTGACCTCCCTACATATTGTCTTCTTCTATGGACAGATCTGAAATAAAACCTTCTCTTTCATCATTTTCCACTGTCCTAAGATCTTGATCCTGCTGCAAAGTTTCTTGAGCATCTTGATGAGTATCTTCTAAGCTCTTTTTATGCTGCTGAAATGGATTTTCATACAGGGCCTCCATGATCTCATCATCCATGAAGTCATCATCTGCATAAACTTTTTCAAGATTTTCAATAAAACTATGAACATGGCTACAACAATCCTAAACTAAGGTTAAGGATGGATAAGATTCTTTATACCTCTCAAAGAACATGGTATGAAAATCCTTCAAATAGTAAATACAAGCAGGCGACAAACTTTCATACCCAGATCGGGCTTTACCTTCCAAAGTGGCCATGAATATCTTCATCAACCAGTCTTCAGGAAAATCAACCTTCAACTTGTGAATACGTATGTGAAATCTAACCAGATGTAAAGCAGCAACATTCCTATTATCATCTTCAAATGTAGGCAAATTCCTTTGCCAATATACCTTAGGAATTTTATTTGGAAAACCTGGAATGTGATCTCGGGTCATGGGAGCATACCTTCGATCCAACAAAACCATTTTGATAACAATGAATTCACCAAGAAATTCTTCAGACTACTGATTTTTGAAGAGTAAAGGTAGAATCCATTGAAATTGCAGTGCTCTACCTAGGGTTTCCTTTAGTTTTTGATGTTTTCTGCTGTTTGAAGAGGATCCCTGAGTTTTCTTGCCCTCTTAACTCCTCACCTGTCTAATCTCTCCATCTCATTCAATTTGAAGTGCAAAATCAGTTGCCTACCTTGCCCCATCGAGATCTCTGCAAAACTGAGCCTCATTCCCCGCACCCAAAATCTATCTTTCCATTGGAGCCAACAAAATCATCATTTTATTCAATCAAACTCTTTTACACATATGCCTAGCCTAAAATTAGTTAGCACATTAGTCATCTCAAGCCCTTATTGATAATATTTTTGCTGAGATTGACCAGGAGAGAGCCCTCTCTCGACCTGGTAGGGCTAGCTACCAGGTTAAGCATGGTTTGATGTTGTCCTAGATCCTACCTTTCTCAGCCTGAGATAGATTTAAGCTCTAACATAGTGGCAACCATACTAGGGAGTGAAATTGTTTGTTTGTTAGTGTTCTTCATTTTATAAACTACATGCAGAGTCAAAAGATTAGCCAGGTAGATTTCGAAACGCTTTTGCTTTGCATTAGCGCAATTAGATAAAATCTACTTCAGTCAATCTTCGGTCTAGTCTTATAAACGGAATATCTAACTTTCAAAACTCCCCAATATGATCGCCACTATGTTAGAGCTTAAATCTACCTCAAGCTGAGAAAGGTAGGATCTAGGACAACATCAAACCACGCTTAACCTAGTAGCTAGCCCTACCAGGTCGGGAGAGGACTCTCTCCTGGTCAATCTCAGCAAAAATATGATCAATAAGGGCTTGAGATGACTAATGTGCTAATTGATTTTAGGCTAGATATGTGTGTAAAATATTTTGATTGAATAAAATGATGTTTTTGTTGGCTCCAATGGAAAGGCAGATTTTGGGTGTGGGAAATGAGGTTCAGTTTTGCAAATATTTCGATGGGGCAAGGTAGGCAACTGATTTGGCACTTCAAATTGAATGAGATGGAGAGATTAGACAGGTGAGGAGTTGAAGAGGGCAAGAAAACTCAAGGATCCTCTTCAAACAGCTTAAAACATCAAAAACTAAAGCAAACCCTAGGTAGAGCACTACAACTTCAATGGATTCTACCATTACCCTTGTTTGATTTAGTTAAGAAGAAACAAGATAATTGCATACATAACACATAAGTAAATTCAAAATTACAAAAGAAAGCACTATACCAAAACAAAATGCCACATGAATCCCAAAGAGTGTTGCAAACCCTGGTCTCTATTCCTTAGCCAAAACTGTTGATATGAGTATACAATAAAGCTCCAAGCTTTCTCAAAAGTCCAACCATGCTAATGACTCAAAAATCACAAGATATAGACAAACCATAGCTCATCCTAGCCTCTAGGGGTCGAGCTCACAAGTTTAGGAGTTGTTCCAACTAATTCTAAACTGAGAACTAGAATGACCTTTGTCGACGCGTTTCGAACCAACTAGTGTGGTTCATCGTCAGGACAAGTTGAGGATACAGATCTGGCCTAGCATGTTAAATAGACTGTGCAGAGACTCCAACGGCTCTATAACGGCTATTTTTGACCCTAGGACCCAGCCCAACTTTTATTAATAAATTTAATATTATTATTATTTCTATAATATTAAAAAACAATATTCTATTTCTAGAAATTAG